>JAYXIM010032975.1:0-23663 GCA_037575425.1 Anastrepha fraterculus
ATTAAAATTTCGCTCTAGTTATTTTTTTCATGAGTTGGCAGCACTGTTAATAACATCTGGGCCAACTTTCATGTGAATGTCATTATCAGTAATATATTTACGCTTGTGTTTAACAAACAACCAAGAGTACATTTTTCGATTTTTACAATGTCAGATTTGATTGAGCAGAGAAGTGCCACCAAATTTTGTTTGCGGAATGAAATTTCGGCTGCGGAAACGTTTAGCATGTTGCAGAAGGCATTTGGTGATTCGACCATGTCGCAGAAAAATGTTTATAAGTGGTACAAAGACTTCAAAGAGGGTCGAGAACGTGTTGATGACTTGGAGCGCTCCGGACGACCATCGACGTCAACAGATGACCAACACGTCAATAAAGTGAAGGAGTTAGTGCTCAAAAATCGTCGGTTGACTGTTAAAGACCTTACTGATATGATCGCAATATCAGAAGGGTCTGTGAAAACCATTTTGAAAGACCATTTGGGCCTACGAAAAGTCAAATCTCGTTTGGTACCGAAAACTCTCAATTTCTTGGAAAAAAGTCGTCGCGTTGATGTGTGTGAAACAATGCTTTCAGACTATCAGGACAAGCTCAAATGCATCATTACGGGAGATGGATTTATGCTTACGACCCTGAAACAACCGACCAATCAAGCGAGTATCGTGCTAAAGGCGAGGCCAGACCGAAAAGAGCACATCAAAATCGTTCAAAAATAAAGGTCACGATGACAGTTTTTTTCGATTTTCGTGGTGTGGTGCACTATGAATTCCTTCCACCTGGCCAAACTGTTAATAAGGAATATTATTTGAGCGTTATGCGTCGTTTACGTGAAGCAATTTGTCTAAAAAGACCAGAATTATGGGCCACCAACTCTTGGTTTTTGCATCACGATAATGCACCGTCTCACACTGCACTCGTTCTTCGTGACCATTTCGCCAAAAATTCCACGCATATCGTTCCGCAACTACTGTATTCGCCTGATTTGGCGTCGTGTGACTTCTGGCTATTCCCAAAACTCAAGAGACCACTCCGGGGAACGCGTTTCGAGTCGATTGAGGAGATAAAAGCTTGATGGTTGGTGTTGCCTAATTTTGTTGACGAACACAGCTACTGTGATGTGAAAATTACAATCCATCTATTTTGTACCTGTCAAAATTTATTTAAATCAAATAGAAAATTGTACCTAAAACCAAAATGGAAAAATAGCCACATTTGAATTTATATTTGCATAGATATACATGTGTCAATATGTTTATTTTAATTTTATTTAAAGCTAACGACTAGACGAATAAAAGAAGTTTAAAAGTAGATAAAATTACATACATATTTTCATTAATGCACATAAATACATATTAAGACAATCATTTGTATATAGGCACATATACATATTTACTTTATGCATTTAAGTAGTACATTTATCGACAACAATAAACTCAGTGTGTATGTATGTATGCACAAATTTACCACTACGGTTTTCATGATAAAGAAAAACAATTAATTTGATAAACAATTTCCCAATGGTAGCACTGACCAAATAGCCGGTATTTTTTTTACTTATAGGTAAAGGCCCAGTTAATCTACATAGAACTTAAATTGAACTTAATTTACTGTAAGTGTAATAGTGTAATTACTCTAGAAGTAAACTTAACTAAAGATATGTAAGAATTAAAGGTGTTTACGCAAGCGGTCAAATCAGCTTACGTATACAGCCTCATGACAAACAAAAAAGATCACGCAATTTTTGTATATGTTTGTCTTCTCAGTTTCAGTGAGTTCGATAAATACTCCTAGCAAAAAATAATCCCCACCTGCTTTGACTCTATTCCTACTCTAAGCCTGGTCTTCTGCTCGCCTTCAGCTAAACAATACTTTTAAAATACACCCCTTTGTGGTGGAGATAGTGTTAAAATCAGGTTGAACCTAATAATTTTACATCATACTGTATATGTACGTAGTTTTTAAAGACACACAAATTATCACATACAAATTCTAGAAATCTTTTTGAATTAAAAAGAAATTAATTCTCTAACCGCTTTCAATCTATGCAACTTAAGAAGCCAAAATGAACAGCTCTCTATGTTTCTGGAGTAAGCTGGAGTAAGCGGTTTACTAAGTTACGTTTAAGTCTAGAGTAATTACACTATAATAATCGAAATGTATAGATTTTACTTTTCCTCTGGTAAATTGAGTTTTGGCTAACTCCTTGCACAGTAGGTTGGCCAATAAATGTAGTTGAAATAATTTACGAAAATTTAGTCAAAATTTTTTTCTTGCGTTTCCATATACCTCATGTCTTAACACTCCCTTGGACACATTTTTTAAAATCTTCGGTTGGGCACCCGGGTCTGGTCTTTTTTTCTTTTTCCCGAGGATACTTTTTAAAAGGTTATATCCATAAATCGATGGAAAATTACATTTTAAGAAGCTACCTGGAAGCTCAAGTCGTTAGCTATAATGAAAATATATAAAATTCATGTCCTAAGTCGAAAAAGACCCGGGTACCCAAGGGAGAGCTAACGGATGTTGCCAAGGCTCATATTGTCAACACGGATATATGATTAACTTTGCAAAGACTTAAATTCCATTGTTATAGTAACGGCATTACATTAGCGCTACCTGTGCCTGTTAATTGATATTATCAAGGTGTTCTAACTGTAGGTTTACGCTACGTCTGACTCGTAAGAGTTGACAGATAAGTTAATTTACGAAGGTTGTGCCGCCGCCGTCTACATGGCGGATTGTGCGCGACTATCATTCAGTGGGCACCGGTTCAAATCCAATTGTAGACATGAAATTTAAAATTATAGGAAAAAGTTTTTTCAAATGACGGCCGCATTTCGTTAAGAAATGTGAATGTTTTGATAGTTTTACGCCACCAAAAAGCTTTTCATAAAAACCAATTGCCGCTCGTCGCAGTCGGCATAAAACTGTAGCTCCAACATAGAGACGCTCAATACAAATTGCGCGAGAAGCATGGCCAAACATCTAATACAGGATGATTGATTAAATAGGTTACGTTAGATATACTTGGCCGATCAGAATAAATTTCTCAAATTTCGGACCATAAGGATCCGTAGTGTTATCAATGTTTTCGGAGTCGTGTTAATCATAGTTCGTGATACATGTCTTGGTCTTGGCGAGTTTTAATAAACAGTTTGAAATTCTGTCACCATTAGCCTTCAGAGATGAAAAGTATACCGATCCCAGGCAGTTGTAAGGAGAACAGGACAGAGACAAATGAGGTATTCTAACGTAACCTTTTCTTCTTCGCATAAGTTACACGCATGGTTCTGGACCAGTCCCATTACAACAGCGTGATGTGGAGTATGACAATATTTTACATTCCTTCCTTAAGAGTGATGAAATAAAATTCGTTGTTTTCGCGTTCAAAGTTCAAAGCATTATTTTGGCTATCCTGTGGTGGTTGAAGCTTCCCATATAGACTGTACTTCCAGAGTTAGTTCCTCATCTAGTTCCGCCTTCAAAACTGAGCAAGCGGCTGCCTTAGCAAGCTCGTCAACTCTCCCATTTCCCTCTATTCCCTTATGCCCCAGTTGTTGTTCAAAATTTTTATTACTGCCGTATCGAATCATTTTAAGTTTGCTAATTGCATTGTTGTGTGCAGATGATGCGAAGTTTCTACTTGAGGTACGCAATCCATTTAACAGCAACAATTTGCACTCGGATATATCTGCAGTTAAGCAATGATGCACGACGAACTATTTATATCTCAATATAAAAAACATGTCATATTTACCAGGAAGCTAAACGCTCAGCTCTGTGTATTTTGCGATATTAATTTTTGTAGAAATAACGCATATTGGGGTCTTCGTGATCCCGAACGTATGATATGTTTAAACAGGACAGCGCAGCAGTTCACAGCCACGAAAAGAACTAAAGAAGTTTTTAAGTCCTATGGTTGCCCATTATTAGAATGGCCCGCTTGCAATCCAGGACGCAACCCGATAGAAAATCTTTGAAGCATCCTGTCAAAACAAGTTTTCAACAATGGGCGACAAGTTAACAATGTTAAACGATTGAAAAATGTAATCCGAACAGAGTTGGGGCGAATTGATCAAAACAACGTCGGAAAGCACATGAACATAAATAGCCATGCAAAAAAAAAAACGAACTAAGCGCTACCGGCTATCTTAGTTGATATTCTGGCTAAAGAAATGCAGAGATTATTTATAAGGCTATGCGTACTTGCCGATAGAGCAATGCGTAAAGAAATCGCTGACTATCGCCTACTGCCAGGGCAGATAGAACAGCTCGACCAAGGGTAGATGGACGCATGACAACGTAGCCACAAAGGAACCACGGGGGAACAAACTACCACCTAATTCAATTACTTTCAAGGCACGGGGTATTAAGAAAATATCTACATAGGTTTGGCCATGACAGTTCACCAAACTGCCCAATCTGCCCACGCTATGCACCCGCTAAGCCAAGAAAATATTATAGATTTTATGCAGAAATCAGCATAGACACGCAGAGTTTCGCAGGCGTCAACAATAATTTAGTAGCCTTCAGCTAACCAGCCCCGTGAGGTAATATTTTTTTGGCCAGTATAGCAGTACTCATGAGAGTTTTCTCTTCACGGATGTCATTGCAGAAAAAAACCGTCAGAAAGCAGATTCAATGCCACGACAACTACAGCAAATCATAATTATCCAGGGCTCACCCACAAAATATTGAAATGCTGGCGTTAAATTTAATAGCTTAATTTTTTGTAAAATTGTTTCACTTCATGTATATGGCCCTATCATTATTTCGTTCCACGAATTTTTTTAAGTTAATTTTTACTGCTGCTGCTACACACTCTAATTGGCTGCGTATTAAAAATAAAATGCATTTCTGAAAAAAAAATACAATAATATTAATAATTGGTGCGTACACCTCTGTTAGGTATTTGACCGAGATCTTCCTCCCATTTGTGGTTAAATGGAGGGCTCTACAGTTTTAAACAACTTCGAACGGCCAATGGTTTTTATGAGAAGATTTTTTATGACAGAAATACGCTCGGAAGTTTGCTATTGCTTGCCGAGGGGCGACCGCTATTATTATAGAAAAAAACTGTTTGTATTATTTGATGTTCATGCACAGAGATTCGAATCCACGCACTCCCGAATGGCAGACACGAAACAATCCCTTCGGTTTCGGCGGCGGTGTTATTTACTCTTTAATTTTCTTCATCCTCTTCTTCATCCTGGACCTATCATTATTCAATTAATTTAATAAAGTTCGTAAAATGTGTTTGATGAAACAAAAAAATACTTTTGTGGTATTTTTAAGCGCACATGTTTCTCACTCCTAAATCTACACTTTTTTTGGTATGCGGACCAGGGAGGTGGAAGCTTTTAAAGATACGATACCGACACATTGAGCATCAGTCGCGATAAAGCCACGCAGGATTTTGCAGCTTTCGAGCTGGCGTATTCCAGATGCTTTTTAAAACTGAGTCTTCTGTTGGTCATCACCCCTAAATATTTTATGGTATCTGTTGATGTTATAATGTGACCTCCAACCATAGTTCGAAGGTTTTCAACTTTTCGCCGAGAACTTATGAGGACCAGTTCGGTCTTATGGGCTGCTAGTCTTAGCCCACGATTGTAGCCATTGCTTAATTTTATTGATGGTGTCCTCCACTCTGTATGAAGCCTCTTCTAGCGTTTTCCCTACGACTAGCACAGCTAGATCATCTGCATGCCCAACAATACTTGCTTGATCGTGGGGTTCAACGCGTAGCACTCCATCATACATAATATTCTACAGAGTCCGGCGTAGTACAGAGCCTTGAGGAACCCCTCCAGTTACCTTATAGCTTTTGGGGCCTACGTCTGTAGTATACCATAGGGTTCTGTTATCAAAGTATGGTATCATACTTATATTCACATGTGCATACATACATTCAAATATGCTTGCATAGTGTTGTCCTTTGATTGCTTAACTTCTAGGGAAATTTTAAAATTCATCTTACACTTCTTAGTTTCTTTATACATACAATTAAAATAAAGCTAAATCTGTTCACATTCACTTTTGCCGTATGTAACTGAATTGCAGACATTTAAGTACATACACATACATATGTTATATATTATACATTTTACCTACATATTTATGAATCTATCTAACTTAAAAAACGCTCGAAAAATAAATGCACTTTTTGCTTAATTGAAATCAGTTTACAAGTACATCAAAGGGATCACTGTGAAGTGTTTTTAAAATTGTTTCTTTCGACAAAGTGTTGTACCTATTCTATGCACGTATGTACGTAAATATGTATTCTAAACTACTTTTAGCTAATTGTAAGTATAATAAATAATATAAGTTTTGTTGCCATGCACAGGTGCATATTACACCCAATTGCGCATAGGCTATAAAGCATCGTTATGACTTTTGGACAGTGTCGTCTCAATTTGATCGATGCCTCGAAATGACGATATATACGAGTTACTGGTCTGTGTTACAATCGAGTTGTTGGACGAGCTCTGAAAAATAATAACAACAAAGGAATAATTAATTAATACTTTGGTAAATTAATTTTAAGGCGTTCAAAATGGTCAACCTTCTTTTGTCGATATGAGCGACCACGCACTCGTGTTGTATTCCGCCTCACCGGGTTATTGGTGGTGGTAGACTTTTGCGATAGGCGCACCGAACTGAAGGTACTACCACATCGACCACGTCTTATTTGCGGTGAGGGAGTGCCAGTCGCTGCAAATCCATAGAAAGCAATAAAAATAGAACCAATTGTAGGTATATATGTAATTCTACATAGGTATGTATACATACGAGTGCATATATATGCTTGCCAATATGAGTATGTAATTCAAATAATTGCCGAATTATTTTGACTTACGTGTGCCCGCAATGGTTGTGCTACGTTTCGATGCCTGCAACATGCCAAACACTACGGCGCTGAACGAGCCATGATGCGATGTTTGGCGTTGTAAATTCGGTGTCTGCGATAGCGGCACACCCGCCGGTAGCCGTACCGGTGAAGATAATTGACTTTCACTGGCGCCTTTAGGATGCACAAAGTACGTGACCATTAGCCCCTTGCCCTTCACATTTATCTTGCCGCGTTTCTAAGCAAATATATGTACATACATATGTGTAATTAAAGGAATGTGCTAGAGAAAAAATAAAAAAATAGAAGTGGACATAAACTTTAGTACTCACCACACACGTGTATCCCTTGGCCTTTAATAGTTCCGAAGTTTTGGTGGAAACTTGAATGCGCCAATTCTCGCCGGTGGAGTCCATACGTGAGGCCACGTTCACCGTATTGCCCCAGATGTCATAGACCGGCTTCCGCGCACCAATCACACCGCTCACCAATGGTCCGCTGCAGATGCCCACGCGTAGTTGAAAGTTGTTGAATGCTTCCTTGTTGATTTCCTCCAATTTTTGCTTCATCGCAAAAGCGAACTCAACCAGGTCACAAACGCTATCTTCCGCTGTTTCTCCACGTGCAAGCAAATGTGCTGAATTTAGACCGGAAGCGGCCATATAGGTGGCGCCAACCGTTTTTATTTTCTCGATGGAGGCGAAACGTGGTTCCTCCAAGAGTTCGTCAAAGTCGCCTCAAATTAGAAATTAGAGCAATATTAAATAAATAAGTATGTAGTTTAGTAGTTTCTTTTGCAAGTATCAAAGAAATACAAGTTTTTGGGGAATCTTTGAGTACATATATAATTAGGGAAAATCTAAACATGAAAGCTTTCCATCTTTCAACTGGTCATTTTTTGAGCACGCGCGTGAAGAAAATTAAACTCGACAGATGCAAGCAGCTTCTTCGGTGACACGCGGTCAACGGCCATTAAAATATTTCTCGCAGATGAGAAAATTTTCAATATATAGGGTGTTTTTTTAGAGGTTAGGTTTTCAAGATGAAATTAAACGTATATAATTTAATGTTATGGCCAAGAATTTAGCTTTATTATAAAGATAAGGGTTTGCCATTATGTTTTAAAAATGATTTCGGGCAAGTGGCCACCGCGGCTGGCTCGAATAAATTCCAGCCGAGAGGCCCAATTTTCGACCACTTTTTGCAGCAATTGGGGCCGTATGCCAGCAATAACGCGCCGAATATTCTCTTCCAAGACGTCAATCGTCTCGGGCTTATCTGCGTAGACAAGCGACTTCACATAGCCCCACAAGAAATAGTCCAGCGGTGCTATATCGCACGATCTTGGAGGCCACGCCACAGGTCCACGGCGCGAGATAACGCGCTCACCAAAAGTTTCCTTCAATAAATCGATTGTTGCGTTGGCTGTATGGCATGTAGCGCCGTCTTGTTGGAACCAAAGGTCGTCCACATCAACATCGTCCAATTCAGGCACGAAAAAGTCATTAATCATGGCTCTATAGCGCTCTCCATTGACTGTAACATTATGGCCGGCTTCACTTTTAAAGAAATATGGACCAATGATTCCCTCTGCCCATAGAGCACACCAAACAGTGACTTTTTGAGGATGTAACGGCGTCTCAGCAATGGCTTGTGGATTATGTTCACTCCAAATGCGACAATTTTGCTTATTGACATACCCATTCAACCAAAAGTGAGCTTCATCGCTGAACAAAATTTTCTTCGATGCGTCGCGCGAACCGAACCATTATTTTCGTAATAAATTTGCACGATTTGCAAACGTTGTTCAGCTGTATTTTGAAATGGCAAACTAAACTGAGCATAAATCAAGTGACAGCTGTCAAAAAGACCATCTACGAAAAAAGTAGTGCCAACTTGAAAACCTACCCTCTAAAAAAACACCCTTTATAAGAATAGTTTAGTAAGCAAAATCACAAAATCGATGCAAAAACTTCTAAGGACGCAAAAAATAGTGTTCCAAGTGTCCAGCCTCCGTAATGGTTTAGTAGGAAAATATTTTGTAAAGACCTTACATCTCTTCATTTCTACGAGAAAGGGGTTAAGACCGGGGCAAAAGTGTACTAGGAGGATGTCTTAGGAGACGTGGTGAAGCAGTTGAGCAGTACAATGGAGGCAAGATTCCGCTGCAGCCCATAAGGCCAAAACCCCTCAGCAGTGGCTTAAAAATAATATTCCTGAGTTTGTATCCGCAGACCGTCTGGAAGCCTAGATCTGAATCCATTGGACTACGGTTTGTAGTCAGAATTGCAGAACATGGTCTGTCGAAGACATCAGAGAAGTTCTTTGGTTCGAGCAGCTACGGCATTATCCATGGAGACCACGAGTGCTGCAATGCTGGATGGTTTAATCGTTTGAATGTTTGTAAAAGCGAATGGTGACCATCTCGAATGAAAATTTAAACTTTTGTTTTTAATATTTACATGATTAAATACGAGTAAAACTAACTTCATTAAAAAACTATAATAATTTCATATCTATAGTGAACTTAATTGTAATAGAACTTATGGCAGGACTAAGTGCAAAACTCACTTCTTAAATGAAAAATGAGATTGACGTGAATAAGTTTGTCTTGCAGTGGTAGTCCAACAGCGAGTAGTGGCGGTACTTTGTGGTGCTCTCCACCCTGATAACAAAATAAATGGTATTTTCAAATCTGACAAAGGACTCTTGTACCCTTACAACAGATTAGAATTGGCAAAGTTTGAGAAAAAGTTTAGCTTAAAGCAGTCAAGGTTGTGCGCGTTTTCCAAACAGCAGATTTACGCATCTCCTGCGCCATTAACGAGGTGCCTGCAATAGATGCTATGTGGTCTCTGCTATGCAATTCTCTAATGCCGGCTTTCTGGTAGGAATTGGCACCGTTTTCAAAATCTCGCATTTCGATTAATCGTGGTTTTTTATTCAGGTTCTAATCCATGGATTGCAAATATGTATGTATTTTTATTATATGAGGATATGTAAGTTTTTCTTCTTTAAAAATTTTTTTTTTAAATTACTTTAATATTATTATGAGAGGATGTAGCACTGCAACCTGAAAGATCTATTGGGCCCCCTTCTTGAATTCAGAGCGTATTTCTTTGAGCCCACCTTCCTTAATTCATTTTAGTATTTGTCATATTTTATGGAGTTTTATCTCTTTCTCTTGTAAAGACTGTTTACCCAAGTATTTGTGTCGCTTATGCTGCAGTGCTGGACACGTTGCCAACACGTGTTTGTATTCCCAGATTAGCAAGATTATGATTCACTCTACAATTCCCTGTTAGAATTCTTGTGTTGATTCTAAAATTATTTTATTTCCATACAATCTTTAAATCGGTTTAGCTAAAAGCTACCTTTGATTGATTGGGATACACGCAGTAAATTTACCCATTATGACCTTTTTGCCCCAGAGGGGAGAAATTTAAATTATTTACTGATGTGCAGCGTAAATCTTGCCACGTAATTTGCGCTATAGTTTTTCTTTTGACAGTCGAAGATGATATTCATTGGCAAGTCCAGAAGATGATATTCACAATCGATTTCAAAATCGATTTTGCTTAACTTTCAGATCAACCGCAAAAAATTGTGTAGTCACTTTGAAGTTTTTGCTACTCCATTAAATTTAAATTGTATTTCGAAGATATTCTGTCTTCACTGACGGTTCTAAGATGGAATAGGGAGTCGGGCCAGGAGTTTTCTCTAAATCAGTAGTTTAAATTGCAGAACAGTACTAGTGTTTTTCAGGCAGAAGTCTGTGCTACCCCACATGCATGCATAATAAAGGGTGGTTAAATTTCAAGGGCCGATGTTGAATGTAAACCACACCGAAACGTCAACGTTGTTTCTACACTTTATTCGGCATTTTTCAATTTCAGACTAATTCCAAATTCCATTTGAACCATGTACCATGAACCATGTATCTTTCACAATCCAGCAACGCGTTAAAGTTATTCAGGTTTATTATGAAAACGGCGTTCAAATCAAAATGCATATCGCGCACTTCGTGAAGAAAATCATCTTCAGTGATGAGGCACATTTTCACCTCAGTGGATTCGTCAATAAGCAGAATTGCCGCATTTGGGCGAATGATAATCCAAGAATGATTGCCGAAAAACTAATGCACCCACAAAGAGTGACTGTTTGGTGCGGTTTATGGGCCGGCGGCATCATTGGGCCGTTTTTTTTTCCAAAATGAGGCCGGTCAGGCAGTTACTGTGAATAGTGTACGCTATCGTGAGATGATAACGAACTTTTTATGGCTCGAATTGGAAGATATGGATGTGGACGATATGTGGTTTCAACAGGACGGTGCCACTTGTGACACAGCTTAGCGGGCCTTAAAACTTAATCACCCTTTACTTAAGGAACGCGGGAGCGAGGGAGATATTAACATGTTTTGCGTTAGTTCAGTTGTGATCAAGGTACTGACGGCGCCATGATGAATATCCACACAGGCTATTTCCAGTAAGGAGGAGATTAAATCTTTTGTGATTGCAGGTAACATTTCTCTGAAATGGTTTCCAAAAGGCTTGGATCTGGTTTCCAAGATCAGGTAAATGTTATCTGCACACCTGCCTAAGATATTTGATCTCCTCCTTAGAGCACATAGAAGGAAATTAAATTGCTTATGAGCTTACCAGAAAGGCGTCTACATTGGGCCATAGACATCCCCCTGACTGTTGTTAAAAAGGAATTGCACAACGTATTTCTCAGAAAAGCGCAGAACAGACGCAGCTCCATTTCTTCGCATGCTATTTCGAGAACCCTTTGGCCTCAGACGGAGTTCCATTTCTTCGTATGCTATTTCGAGAACCCTTTAGCCTCAGTACAATAGATGCAGTACACAGAAAGTCCTGCTATTCAATTTGCAAACTCGGCCATTGGACAAATGGTACACACGCAAGGAACTTTTCAGAGAAGGAAATTGTTGAGTACTTGCTTTGTAAATGTCCAGGTTTGGCAGCTAGCCGATGAAGGTCACTGGGTGCTCCATTCTTTGACAGCCTGGGGCTTGTGCCAACCTAAATCCCTTCAATCTTCTCCATTACATCAACAGCTTTGACTGGCTGTTTGACCTCTCAAAATGGTATCAAAATGGCGCTTTAGAACTACTTGGGGAGTGCCAGGCTAGTACTTCTACCATTTTACCGACCCAAAGAGGTATGGAAGGACTGAATTTTCGACTTTCGGTGTAAAAGGGTAAAAATGAGGAACACCGAAATTAAAAGAAATAAAGAAAAAATTGAATATTACATAAATTAAAAAACTTGTTTTTAGAAACAACGATCTTTCTTAAACATCCCATCAATCGAAGTTGATTTATCAGTTACTTGATATTGATTTTGATTCTTTCAAAAGGTCCATCAAAAGCCCAAGCGGATAATTGATAAATCTATTTTTAAGCGGCTGCTGTAGCCGAATGGGTTGGTGCGTGATTACCATTCAGAATTCACAGAAAGAACGCAAGTTCGAATTTCGGTGAAACATCAAAATTAAGGAAAACTTTTTCTAAAAGCGGTCGCCCCTCGGCAGGCAATGGCAAATCTCCGAGTGTATTTCAGCCATGAAAAATTTCCCTATAAAAATATGTGGCGTTCGGAGTCGGCTTAAACTGTAGGTCCCTCCATTTGTGGAACAATGTCAATACGCACACCACAAATAGGAGGAGGAGCTCGACCAAACACCCATAAAGGGTGTACGCACCAATTATATATATATATATTTCTTGAGATGAACTGTGTACCAAAAATTCGTCCCAATACCGATAAGGTCCCAGTATTTGAAAAATATGGAATTGCCTCCGAATGCCTACTGAATATTGCGATTCCTTCCTTTTGGGAAAATCTAACCGCCACTCGTAAAAAAATAAATAGTTTCTAGTATTAACTTTTGTAAACTGAGAAGTCGGCCGCTGTAGTCGAATGGGTTTGTGCGTGACTACCATTCGGAATTCAGAGAGAACGTAGGTTCGAATCTCTGTGAAAAACCAAAATGAAGAAAAAGTTTTTTCTAATAACGGACGCCCTCCGCAGGCAATGACAAACCTCCGAGTGTATTTCTGCCATGAAAAAGCTTCTCATAAAAAATATCTGTCGTTCAGAGTCGGCTTAAAACTGTGAGGTCTTGCCACTTGTGGAACAACGCTTGATGTTGCACGCCACCTAGCAGAATTGTGCGCGCCAATTATTTATTTATATTTTCAGGTCAAAGCCTTAATATGAAATGTTTAAAAATTAATTAATAGCAGATCACCCCCCTCATCCAACTCTTCTGGGATAAATGATTTATGTAAATTTTTCACATGTTCGTCTTCATTAAATTAGAAAAAAAAACTATTAGCTTTTAGCATTTCAATTCTCACTTACATATAATCTCGTTTAAAATTCGTATGCATGCTTTTCCATTGTCGATGTCCTCCGAATAGAAATCCTGAAAATTAGGTATGGAAGCAAACATAACACCACAAAGAGAATGATTTTTCGAATATAATTCATCTGTGTGCTCGTCGGAGAGGTAATAAGCAGCTACATGATGAGGCAAAATGTTCTGAAAGCAATTAAATGGATGTATACAAATGTTAATTAATTTTAAATAGTTTTTCTGCAATAAAAATAGATTCTGAATTATTTCCGTATCAAATACAACGTAAAGAACTCTTAAAATAAAATCTAAAAGGGCAAATTTATTTTACCTTAATTAATGTGTCGTTGAGTGCACGATTCGATTTCATATTCATTAATTCACGCTCAGCTTGCTCCTTCCAAATGAAATCCAAACGCGAAGTGACCTGGCGTTTAATGAGCAACAAGGCGGAGAAAAATAAAAATTCGTAAAAAAAGAAAAAAACAGAGGGGGAAAAAAGAAAAAACAGAGCGGGGAAAAAGAAAATGCGCCATTAATTCCACGCAAAAATACTGAAAGCACAATTTTTTATTGTTTGTTTGTTTGTTGTAGGCGGACTCAGCGCCTGTAAGCGAATACCCAACAAACCAAAAATATTTAAAATATTGAAATATCGAACATTTTTGCTGACTATTGTTTTAACGAAATAACATCATAAAACTCTGACAGAAATGAGAAGCTTTTAAGACACCTTTCAAAAAAATTGAACGATATTTAAATGAATTCTCGTTGTTCTAATGCCCATCAACTTTTCTTCGTTTCCAAAATTTTTCCTTTGATGAGAAAAAATTGCATTATTTTGCTTTAAAAATTGTATCGGACGAAAACAGGTTTGAATAATCTAGTATCAGAGAGTCTAGTATGCAGTCTAGAGGTAAGAGTTTAACAATATGTGGTATCACAACGGGCCTCCGTCTTTGTAGGTTAAATTGCTTGCAATAACTCAACTGTGGTATTATCTACTGAGGCCATTACAGCTCAACGAATGGAGATAAACGATGATTTACAGCTATACTGAGAGAGTGTCTACCATTAGCTTTGTTAGCTACTCAGGCCTTTTAGCCAAACCCCTTCGAACCATCGAGTTTTATAATTTTCCCAACCGCTCAATATGCATTGCCCCTGAGCTCAGATATATGATTTTTACACCTCTCAATAGCTGGAATATTTTCATAATTTTAACCTATTAATTTGAATAATATTATTACATTTAGCTAAAGAAAGACCAAACATCGATTTTTAAGGCCAAAACCGGATCGGAACTGTATCGAATATTTTAAAGCGCACAAGCAACAAAAAAAAAAAACAAATCCAGTAGTTTTGTTTTTTAAAAATCTAGTAGTTTTTTTAATAAAAAACCAAAGAAGGAGTTTAAGTTTCAATTGTATTAGTTTCAGCTCACAATACTAATGTTTAAAAAAAAAATTAATTTTTTTTCCATGTTTCCATTCACTATTTAATACTCATAGTTCACTGAATTTATATGGCAATGTACAGGCAATAGCTTGTGCGTTCAAGATTGTTCGGGGAATGTCTGGCTTCTCTTTCGATTGCATCCGAATACTTCGATATCAGGCTCATTTGGGCTCCCGGTCACAGCGGCATAGAGGGAAACTGCTGGGCTGATGAGCTGGCTAGACAGTGAACTTTGGAGATGGTTTCGTCACAAAATGAGAGGATTGTGGGCAAAAAGAGAGAACCTGTGGAAAGAACCTACTCGAACCTACTGGAAAGATGGCCCTCGAGTCAACTCAGCGAGCGCTGGGCTAGTGCGCAAACGTACACGGTCGCGAGATCCTTCTGACCACGGGTAGATCGGAGATGCTCGGGGAAACTCCTAAGGCTAACAAAGCCGCAGCTCTCGTATTTGGTGGATATTCTTACCGGACATTGTCCGTTAGGTGTCCATGCGGTGAGACTTGGGATTGCCTCAAGTTCGTTCTGCAGAAGCAGAAGAATCATCTCAACACCTTCTTCTCAGCTGCCCTGCTCTCTTATGGCAAAGATTTTGACATCTGGGCTTTATCTTTTTCGCCACATCTGCGGATATAGCGGGTTTAAATTTCATACATCTGGTAAAGTTCATCATTAGCTTGATGCGGCTAATTTACGTTCGTAAGCCCATGGTCATCATCTCCTTTCTCCTTTCCCCTGTATGGTATCACAACGGACGAATTTTGAATATTTGTCCAAGTGGGCCTCAAGCAACGGCAGGCATTTAACCTATATATATATATATATAATTGGCGCGTACACCCTTTTTGGGTGTTTGGCCGAGCTCCTCCTCCTATTTGTGGTGTGCGTCTTGATGTTGCTCCACAAATGGAGGGACCTACAGTTTCAAGCCGACTCCGAACGGCAGATATTTTTATGAGGAGCTTTTTCATGCCAAAAATACACTCGGAGGTTTGCCATTGCCTGCCGAGGGGCGGCCGCTATTAGAAAAATGTTTTTCTTAATTTTGCTTTCACCGAGATTCGAACCCACGTTCTCTCTGTGCATTGCGAATGGCACTCAAGCAGCAACCCATTCAGCTACGGCGGCCGCCGAACCTATTCCTAACAGCAATAGCTGGTTTGCAGCACAGAACAATTGCAGGAGCAGGTAGACATTAGTTTGGAGAAACAGAAATCCATTACTTTTGCGTAAAATTTTTGCGCAAATGGTATAAAACTGTTTTATGGTCGATCTTTAGCTCCTGTGCTATACTACGACTACTAACATCCCGATCAACTTCGATTATTTCTGTGATTTTATCCACATTTTCTAAGACAAGGCTACCTGTGTGAGGTGTATCTTTAACATTAAAAATGCCTGAACGAAATCGACGGAACCAAAATTGCTCGTAATCATCTATTATAGTATCGGCACCATAAACACCATTCACAATTTCAGCGGCCTGACTTGCATTGTCGCCTTTATCAAAGAAAAACTAAAATGTACAGAATTTTCTCTTTGTTGAAATGCTATATATTGATCGGTTGTTTATTTCATTATAGGTAAAGCGGAAGGTATGCCGTTAATAGTGGAAAATAACATCAGGCAAATGACCACCACGACCACGCTTACAGGACAATATCCTTTTCATGAAATTTTCCATAACCGAATTGCAAAGTGGCTGTCTTATGTCCTCGATAGCCTCACGAATTCCATCTTTGAGGTCTTGAATCAACCCTGGGCTGTTGGCGTAGACCTTCTCTTTCACGTGGCCGCAAAGAAAAAAGTCACAAAGTGTTAAAAAACAAGATCTCGGTAGCCAATTGTGATCTCCTCCTCGAGAGATAACACGGTCCGGAAACTTATCCCATAAAAGATCAATGGTTTCGTTGCTTGTGTGATACGTGGCGCCGTCTTGTTGAAAACGAACGTTGCCCAGATCAATACCATCCTATTCTGGCCATAAAAAATCGTTAATCATCTCTCGATAGCAATAGATAACACCTGTTATTGGAAAACCCTATACTTTACGAGATATCTATCACTACAACCATCTACCGAGAAAATAATGAATTTCTTTTTTCCAAAACTAATATTTTAGAGAAATTCTTCCAACAGTAAATGTGGGCTTTGAACCAGTATTAACAAACTTTACAATTTCTTGGCAGCAGATATTCATTAAGATATAGTATAAAAATAAACTGGAACACTTATTTGTTCTGACTTCAATCTTCTATAACTTGAGAACGGTTAATTCAATTTTTATGTTTTAATTAATATTTTGTGTAGTATTCCTTCGGCAGGAAACAATCAGACACACCTATGTGAGTGTAAAGGCTTACCCAGAAGGAGGCCTCGGACTCTTGGTACTGCATTCTTAACATATTTAGTGGATATAGCGCATCTAAAACTAACGAAGCTTTATCCGTTCATAAAATTTACAGAATGGTTTAAAATGAAACCCATAGTGTAAGAATAAGTTCCAGTGGTATCCCAATGGATCTACGATAGTTCTAATTCTGTCATTACGGCATTTACCTTACCTACCTACCATCCCGTTGCACTAATTATTGCTTGTAGAGGTCGTGCCGTGGAGTCTAGGGAGTGGAGTTAAAGCACTTTTTACCACTGATTTCCGGTGTGCGCGTTTCTCTTTCAATGTGCCCCTCAACTGCTCAATGGCATTGAGATCTGGGTTCTGAGGAGGATGGGGCAATACTTTTCTTACATTGTGAAGCAACCATTCCTTTACCATCAGGGCAGTATGCTTAGGGTCGTTGTAGTACATGAAGGTGAACGTTGCTGGTAACTGTAAGTTCTCGACAGTTTTGGGATTATGTTCCTTCAATATTTGCAGATAATTCATTTTAGTTATAGTGGCTTTAATAAAACGAAACGAGCCCACTCTATTTGCCGTCATTGCTCCCTAAATCATTAGATGTTGGCCACCATGTCTCGTAGTACCAACAGATTAAATTGAGTGATGTGCATTTCCTTCTGCAAACAAAACTACAGTCATCCGACCCAAATAAGTTGAATTTCGACTCGTCGAAAATAAGGTTGTTACGAAATTCATTCGTCTTAGCAAGACGAATTCTTTAGCATAGTTCAACCATTTACTCGCATTAATCCCGTGCGTGAAGTCAGCTAAACTGTGAATATTTCGCTAATGTTTCACACATCAATATTCTTGTACGGAAGTAAAACATGACTAGTGTCTAAACCATCACACAGAGGCTACAATCTTTCGTCAACAAATGCCTCCGCACCAACTTTAGAATATTCTGGCCAAATACCATCAGCAACGACGCGCTGTGGTTCTACGATAGTCGGTTCTACGTAACCGGAACGACCCGGATTTATAGTATATCCGGCCAAGGAGTGTCACTTCAGCAGCGTTCCTCGTATATGCATGGGAAATGTTTATGCTGCTACAAGAACATCAACGCGCTGTGGAGATCAACGCATGGAGCACCACGCATGGCAGTGGACTGGAACCCGCAAGGGAGCAGAGATCGCGGTTGGCCAAAGATTACTTGGAGAAAGTCGATGCATTGGACGGTGCAAAAACAGCAGACCAGAACCGTGTTCGATGGAAGAGTCTTGCTGAGGCCCTATGCTCTCGAATGGAGTGAATAAGGATATAAAAGAAAAAGTCGTGCGGAAAATTTCTGATAGTTTGCGGATGTATGCCTACAATTGACGAATTTTTGAGTGAAAGAAATTTTCGGGTTCTCTTTTATTAAAAGCATAATCCTGCTCTTGGTCACATTTGAGTTAATTTTGTAAACTCATCCAGTACCACTTTTTCTAAGAAAAGAACGGTTTTCATTACAATTTTTTTCAATATATTAAATGCTACCGAATTCGGGTTTTTTTAACATTTCCGCACTTTGATGCACACTTTTCCCTTCGGAATGTTATTTCACCATAAGTTTTCCTAAATCACTCGATGTTTGCTTATTCATCTTCACTCCTAACAGCAATTATTTGAGAAATAGATGCTAAAATGTGCTAAAAAATTAGAGTACCTCACTTTTTGTTTGACTTTGAAAAATTATGCTATTGCGGTTATTACTTAAATGAACGGAGAAAATGTTAATATCAAGAGACAAATTATGCATAGTGAATAGTTAAAAATAAAATATTTTCAACGCAAATGTTTTCTTAAAAATCTGTGAATAAATTCTTTATTTATATAAATTTGAATTTTTTGAATATTAGTGCCCCAGTTTCTGTTTGGTTCACTAAAGATGCCCTTTTGGGGACAAAAGACCATGACGTCTAAGTGCAAACCTCAAAATGGAAGATGCCCTTTTCGTTATTTAATATCATTACGTCAAATTACCTATATTGCTGCCATGTAAATTCCAAAGGCTGTTTTGAATTTTCTTTGAAGAAATTAAAATTAAGAAATGTTCGGCCAAAGCTCAACAATTTTGGTTTGTTGGGTGTATGTATATTTAATTTTAAATACGTTCTTTCCAATAATGTTTGTGGAAATTCAACTGAACTGGCCCCGTGCCGTGATTTACGTATGTGTGCGCAGCTGCAATTAAAATTCCAACTTGGCAGTCAAGTGCTGACATTCTTCGTTAATTATTTGAATTGGAATTTGGTGTTAAAAGTTGGGGCCTAAAAAAACTAATCAATAGTTTTTCAAACTTTTTTTTGAAGTGAAAACTTCTTTAGAATCGTTGGGAGTGATTTGAGGAAAAGTGAAACGAAAAAGCGACCCTCTTGGCTACGAAGCGTTATATTATATGTTGATATAAAAGTAGCGACGAACTAAATAAAAAAACTTTTATTTTTTCTTGTGATTCGAACCAAGGATTTTGGATCGGAAGCTCACATTGCTAGTCGCTCGGCTACCGCGCCATGCTGTCGTCGCTGGTCTAAAAGTTATTTAGTTACGAAGCGTTATATTATATGTTGATATAAATAATTTTTGTGAGCGTGTAATTCTCAAAAGGTTTATTAGGTTTATTATTTAAAATGTATTGACTAGGTAGTGTGGTTATCAGCTTAACATCTGATAGATCCTCCATCGGAGGACAACAAAAGTTAAACTGATTTTTGGAAATGGGCGGAGTGTTTTAGGGGCTTGCTCCTTCTCTGCATTGTAGGACATTTCTGATTATTTATTGAAAACAGTTTTTTGGTTTAGATACGGAAAGTCAGTTTAAGTGAATCGGTATAAATATTTCGTACATTAATTTTTGTGAGCGTGTAATTCTCAAAAGGTTTATTAGAAAATATATTGAAGTAGGTGTGGTATCTGTTCCTATCAGCTTAACATCTGATAGATCCTCCATCGGAGGACAACAAATGTTAAACTAATTTTTGGAAATGGGCGGAGTGTTTTAGGGGCTTGCTCTCCACCTCTGCCACGGGTTGGCCCGGTATTGCAGTACCGCTGGGATTTCAGCCTTGAATAAATACAAGAAGAAATATACTAATACATTTAGCTTTGGTGGGAAGAGACATAAATTTTTATATGAAAAGAAGTAGACGAAAATGGAAGAAATTTGTAAGTCTGTTTCTTCGGTCCGTTTGGGTATTTTTTTTGACAACATCGAAACCAAAGCATTTGTATTTGTATCATATTTTATCTATCATAAGCCACTCGTATCATTTGTTGAAATTGAAAACATTGAGGATGAATAATGATAAAATGAAGAAAATAAAATATGAACTTTATAGCAATATTATAATGAACCTATAATTATCCCGCTCCTAATGCTGCTTTCGTCTTATTCTCTCTCAGTTTGTTTTACGGAAGGTTTCACTTCTATCAAGTCTAACCGTTAGACTGGTATTTTTTTTTTATTTTGAAGATTGAACATTGTCATTTATGAATGAAAAATAATATCGTTCAAATGACTGCCACGACTGGCTTTACAGTACGCCATTTGATCAACCCAATTTTTAAGGACATTTTCGATTGTTTGGGCTATAATTTGATGAATGGCAACTTCGATTTCGTGTTTTAAAGCATCAATCGTCTCTGGATGGTTCGCATAGCATTTGTCCTTAACGGCTCCCCACAAAAAATAGTCCAACGGGCTTTAATCACAGCTCCGAGACGGCCAATTGATATGGGAATTCAAAAACGGTAGCCAAAAGTTCGAGTGTAACTTTGGCAGTGTGACAAGTTGCACCGTCCTGTTGAAACCAAATATCGTCCACGTCATCCTCTTCAATTTTTGGAAACAAAAACTCGTTGAGCATGTCACGGTAACGCTCGCCATTTACTGTAACCGCGGAAGAAGAAGAAGACTCACCACTTTGGAAATAGGTTTTCAATATTTTCCAATTTTGTTCAGGCGTATAGCGTCCCATTTCGTAAATGTCAAACCTTTAAGTAAATTATGAACATATTTGACATTTCATTTGTGTTACCATTCTCAAAAAAATAGCAAAAAAAGCAAACGCTATATGGCCCACCCTGAACAAGCCTGCTCTACTCATTTTAACTTGCTTTGTTTTACTTTGCAAGCTTATATGGTCAAATGGTAGCTTTAAACGCTGTCAAAGTACGCAGCAACAAAACATTTAAATACATAGAATCTCGTGAAAATAATGTTAACAGTTATTGATTAACATATATACACACACGCATTCACACTTAATATGACAAATTTAAACAAATATTTTTAATTATCTAAAAAAACACACACATTTGAGATAATTACCAGTAATTGAGTTAGCACACACGCACACGAAATTCGTGCAAAAGCTCACACCTTTAACTCACCTCAACAAGACGGGCATGATAGCCGACCATTATCAAAAATGAGCACAGCAATATAATCATCTGCACATCCAAAGGCATCGCCATAAGTTGATAATCAAAGTACGCAGCTGACGATGCGTAGAGCGTGGGAAATATTGTTAAAATTAAGATCATATAGCAGCCGACCATAGCCATGGCCATGAATGTTTTGATGAGATAGTAGAGCTTCAAGGCCGTCGCCAGCGAAACAAGACACAACACCCAAGTGAAAATGATATACTCAGGATGTGCGCAATCATTTCTACTTTCGTTCAACTCCTCTGAGGCATTGACTTCGGTGGAAAGACTATTGAGAAGTTCCAGGTTATTTACATAAGCTAAATCCGATTCATTTTCGCTGCCGTTGAAGACCGGTGCAGCAGCAGCAGCAGCAGCGGCGGCTGCTAATAAAATTGAGCGTGGAGATTGTTCAAAGGATTCGATTGTATTGTTCGACGTGGCATTTAAAAGATTTATGGGTGTTTGTGTTAAGTTTAACGCATTAACAATACTTTGGCGCACGAGATCGCCAGCTGGTGCTGCTGTTAGATTGTCAGTGATGAATGCATCGACGATTGTGCCATTTGCTGCATTTATCGTTATATTGTGATGTATTGTCGCCGACAAGTAGACATTCAACTTGATTTCCTTTTCACCATTACTTGCCATTCGAGCAGTAATTGAATTGTTAATGCCGTAATTGCTATGTAACTGGTTACTAGCCGTAGTAATGTTATTGTTGTCTGTGTTATCAAAAGCATACGTCGAGTCCGGGCAGAGTACTAAGCCAATTGCACTTAAAACCGACATCAATACAATGACAATGCAAATGAAAAATGTCCGCCTTCGACGTTGATGCACCAGTTTGGCGGAATTTTGTTTCAGGTAAATTGGGAGATCTGCGAGTGAGAGTTGAAAGAGAGATTACAGAAAAATGCAGAATTTAATTGTTGTCCATTTGTTTAAATGCTAGAGGTATTTAAGGATTTATTGGACTCACTTGAAAACTCCTCTGCCATGACAAGAACGCAAGCAAACGTCAAAAATATTGTACCTACCACCATACAAATAATTAATTTGGTACAACGTGGTATGATAATGACTTGGCACATCACAATAAAAATCCATATAATAAAAATGCACAGCATATTTGATCTGAAAAAGAAAAACCACATAGAAAATACATGAAAATAAAAATGTACGTTTGTAAAATATACGCAAGTTTATCCAGTGGCAAAAATTTATGCAATACAATCTGCCAAAAAAATATCCAGAATTGTTCTTTTAAAAAGCGCGCGTTACTCATACTCGTACATATATTATAAGTTTTTAATCAATAGTAATAATTAATTCGGCCGCCGTAGCCGAATGGGTAGGTGCGTGATTACCGTTCGGAATTCACAGAGAGGTCGTTGGTTCGAATCTCGGTGAAAGCAAAATTAATAAAAACATTTTTCTAATAGCGGTCGCCCCTCGGCAGGCAATGGCAAACCTCCGAGTGTATTTCTGCCATGAAAAAGCTCCTCATAAAAATATCTGCCGTTCGGAGTCGGCTTGAAACTGTAGGTCCCTCCATTTGTGGAATAACACCAACACGCACACCACAAATAGGAGGAGGAGCTCGGCCAAACACCTAACAGAAGTGTACGCGCCAATTATTTATTTTTATTTTTTAATAACTAATTCTTGAGTTCTATTTTTGTTTGGTTAGGAATAAAACTCTTTACCCATCTTTTATTTTTCAGTCAGGAGCTGTGACATTTTTTTGAGTTTTATTCTTTGAATCAGAAATAAAAATAAATTTATGATTTATAACTCCTGCTAAGGAATAATATCTCTTTTTTGATTGTAATTTATTTAAGTTTGCGTCATAAGTGGCGCACGGCGCCCGGCTACAGAATTACCCTACCCATATAACTTGAATTTAATCGTAAGAGAACATCCGATCTTTTAGCGAAATCCAGGCCTAATGAACCTCGGAATCAGGCAAGGTTAGGTTAGGTTTATGTGCCAGTAAGTTTAGAGTAGCCAAACTCAATTAGCCCCTGTAGGTTCATTCTGGTACCACTGTGTAACACGGGAATCTTACTATTAGTTTTCATGGAATCAGTTAGACTCTTTAAGGCTTTAACAAAACACCGCATAGTTCCGGAAGAGAGTCAAAATGGTATTTTCCC
>JAYXIM010032976.1:0-27403 GCA_037575425.1 Anastrepha fraterculus
CTTTACTATTTATGTTGCCAAGTACAAGTGAAAAAAAAAAAAAATGGAAGAAGATGGGGTCTTCAACCTAAGCATACATTATGGTTGTACAAGGCGGTTATACGACCAATTTTATCGTATGGTTCGGTAGTTTGGTGGAAAGCTCTAGGGAGAGATTACAACATCAAATTACTCGGCAGAATACAAAGATCAGCCTGTGCAATAACGGTCGGTGCAATCAGATCATGTCCTAGGGAGGCTCTGAACGCACTGACACACGTTATTCCAATAGACCTACATATTAAGAAGACGGCAACCATGAGTGCGTTTAGGTTAAACGAAGCGTTCCGCTGGAAAGAAAACACTTATGGTCATGCCAGTCTACTATTGCGGCAAACTCAGTTAACCTCGGTGAGGACTGACTACATCGTCCCGACGGTAACATTCAATAGGAATTTTGCCACTCTCTTCCCATCTAAGGAAGAGTGGAAAAAGGGATTCTCATTAAACAACTTCGACACTACAGTCTATACAGATGGTTCTAAAATGGATTGTGGTGTTGGAGCTGGTATATATTCTCATAGACTTAAAATTGAAAAATCTGTGCGCCTCCCCAATACCTGCAGTGTCTTCCAGGCGGAAGTACTGGCAATTGGGGAAGCTTGTAGGCTACTAATCACAGACTTCTCTTTTAAGAGCAATATCGCTATTCTCTCGGATAGCCAAGCTGCAATCCAGGCACTCAATGGTGGTGGAACAAAGTAGGAATAGCCTTTCCACCTTGAGCGAAAAACATAATGTTACCTTAATCTGGGTCCCAGGACATCGGAATATTGAAGGTAACGAAAAAGCAGATGAACTGGCAAGAGGGGGATCTGCCATGAATAACGCTCTTGCAGAACCGGTATTCACACCATTAGGCGCAGTCAAGAGTACAATTTCCCTAAAATACCTCCGAATGGCGGAGTGTAGATGGAGGGGTCAGACGAAATGCAAAATCAGCAGAACGTTATGGCCCACCTACAACCTTAAACAATCATCAATATTGTTAAACATGAAACGACGGGATGCCTGGAGACTAACGGCAGTCATAACTGGCTTTTGGTCTGTCGGAGAACAGGCAGCCAAAATGGGCATCCCTCACAACACATACTGTCACAGTTGCAAACAACCGGAGAAAAAGGAAACAATCTTCCATTTCCTCTGTGAATGCCCTGCCCTATGGAAGGACAGAATGTTAACCTTGGGCAAACCGCTGTTCGAGGAGCTCGAACAACTGTCTGGCTTAGATGTCAACAACCTAATAAGGTTCCTGAACCGCACAGACTGGGTATAGTCATGCCGTAGATAACAAGTTGGTAACGAGGATGTGGCAACAAAATGGTGCGGAAGCGCTAGTTGGATTCAGGATGAATCACCACTCTAACCAACCAACCAACAAGTGAAAATAATGTCACTAAAATACCATAAAGCTCATTAATACAATTTTTTGCGTAATTTTTAAAAATCGATGTTAAATTAATGTTTGTTGCATTCAGACTGCTCGATCACCTGGTGTAATTACCTTCAGTGTTGAAGCCGATTTACGAGGATCTTACTAAATCAGAATTGCTCGAACGGTGTTTGGGTGGCCATATTCAAAATAACAATGAAAGTTTCAACAACCTTGTCTGGAACATGGCGCCCAAACACTTTTACAATGGGAAAAAAGTGGAAGAAATTGCGTGCAAAGTTGCAGCTTGTCAATTTAACGAGGGTAAAAAACCATTACTGAAAACTCATTACATGAGTCTCCAAATTTGTGGAACAACATCATTTTGTGGAACAACATCAAGACGCACACCACAAATAGGAGGAGGAGCACGGCCAAACACCTAACAGAAGTGTACACGCCAATATTTTTTTATTTTTTATTTATTTATTTAATTAGTCTCTAAATTGGTCCGGGCGCTGTCAAGTACATCAGGAAGAATGATAGCGAGCGCGTCAGCAAAGCGAATCGCCGCAGCTTGGAGTCTTCAAAAGAGGCCGGAACGAAAAGAAAACGAGCTCAATTGCAGAAGAATGATGAAATGGAGAGTGCAGGCATTGCTGATTGAGTCGAGGTAAGATTTTTTTTCAATTTTATATTAAAAAAAACTTTAAACGCGTTTTTCTCAAAACAACGTTTTAAAAACGGTACCAAGGAGTTTAAAAACCTGTTAGACCGATTCTTTTGAAATTTAAACCACATA
Organism: Anastrepha fraterculus; assembly: GCA_037575425.1. NCBI lineage: Eukaryota > Metazoa > Arthropoda > Insecta > Diptera > Tephritidae > Anastrepha > Anastrepha fraterculus. The sequence goes on from JAYXIM010032976.1 coordinate 2,214, forward strand.
ATCTACACATACTAAACGAGGTAGTCCACCTATAAGATATTAAAATTTTGCATTGTTACTAATTGTTTATTTAAAAAACAGCGAAAAAGTGCATTTTTTTTCATTTTTGTCCGCCATTTTGATATTTTTCTATAAATATTGATTTTTATAGGTGGATTGACTAGTATTTGTTATACTGAATCTAACCCATTTTGATTTTTTTTGTTTCAGATTAGCCGTTCCCGAGATCTGCTTGGTACCGTTTTGCACTTCGATTTTAAGGCGTTTACGCGCGGCCACCATTTTGTACTTTAAAATGCAATAAAATGAATAAAAAAATTTTTTTTACACAATTTAAGACTTTATTTATTATATCTAATAATATCTATATCTGTATATTTCATTACATTCTCAAAAATAATTCCCAAAAATAGCTTTTTTTTAGCGCATGATCTGGACGGTCCCCTTTATATTGTTTTTATATTTTGCGCCTTTGCAACACTACGTTTGAATAGCTGTACATTTTCTTCTTCCTCGTTTATGTAGGAAAATTCCTGTTTACAATAATAGATGTATTTCGAAAACTTTTACTGTAGTTCAATGCACTCGGATGCAAAGCATTCGTATCACCTCTTCGGTGGCCGTCCGGGTGGTCTAGTGTGAATCATTCTGCCGTTCATGTGGGGTGCTGTACACTAGACAGGGCTAGTTTACTGATGCGGCAGCCCTTGGTCGAGGAAAACCAGAGTCATTCCGGTAACGTAAAACCGGCTGCCATGGGATTGTCGTTCATCGCCATACTTGCTATGCGATCACTCGACATTCTGCGAACATGCTCGCTCCACATTTGCTCCTTCTCCTTATCGACCAGCTTACGTCTGTTACATCACAAATCTATCTAATTTCGCCATTTCGCTTTGTCCGTAGAGTTTTCATTTCGACAGTGTTGATGTATTACTGGATTATGGAAGTGTCTGCTCTTGTTTCCACCACATATGCTAGAATCGGTCGAATACATATCTTATACTTGTATATATTGGATTGGAGAATAAATTCATATTATACTTTTATATTTTCTTTTATTTTACAACTATTTGCTTGCGGGGCAAAGGGTAAGTATTCATCCGATAGAACTCTTTCTGCTCTAGAAAACTTCGTTAATTGTATCTTTTTTTTAATTTTTTATTAGTTTTGACGCTTAGAAATGGAATATCCAGTAAGCAAAATTCAACATCAAGCAGGCCAGGACATTTGCGACGTGTATGGAGGAGTTGTCATGAGCGAGTCTACAGCACGGAAATGGTTTGCAAAGTTCAAAAATGGGGACTTTGACGTCGAGGACACGACCTGCAGCGGAAGGCCTTCTGAATTTGATGAAGAACGTCTCAAATCACTTTTGAAGGAGAACGATCGCCAAACCAGTCGGAAATTGGCGGAAAAAATGAGCTGCGATTGTAAAACGATTCTCAATCACCTTCATTCAATGGGATTTACCCAAAAATTGGGAGCCTGGGTGACTCGACAACAAAGAAAGTCGCCCACAAATTGTTTGTCAGCATCTCGCCCAACATCGAACAACACGCAGTCATAAACAGCGCTCTTTGTACCTAATCGTTACAGCAGATAAGAAATGGTGCCTATACATCAATATGAAGCAAAGAAAGGAGTGAGTGGCTCCAGGAGATACGCCAAAGCCAAGAGTCAAACCGGATCTTCATCTAAACAAGATCATGATATGTATTTGGTGGGACTGGGAGGGCATGGTGCACTGAGAAATGCTCGGAAAGAATGCCACGGTCAACAAGGAGCTCTACGTTGTCCAGCTACCCCGCGTGAATGAGGCTATTCGACTGAAAATTGCTGATCGTCATGGTCAAACCATACTCATTCATGACGACATCAGGCCCTATTTTGCACAAGTCGTCAAAGTCGCGCTCCAAGAGCTCAAATGGGAGGTCTTTCAGAATCCACCGTGTTTTCCGGACCTTGTACCGATTGATTACCACCTTTTCCGCTCCCCATCAAACCACCTTCGATAAGAAAGAGGTCCTTAAAAAGTGGCTCAACAACTACTTTGACACCAGACCAGGCGATTTTCGGCGGAACGCCATCAACAAATTGGTTGGGAGGTGAGAAGTGGTTGTAAACAGCGCTGGCGAATATACATATAATTGATTAACACATTGATATAATTATTGTTTTTTGTTTAAATAAAAGTCTTCGGTAAAAACGCTACTAGCGGGGAATAAGCCCACTTTCAATTTTTTTGTATTTGTTCTTCCATAGCGCCGATGTTGGGCAGCCAGAAAGTGTTGCTGCTTTGTTTGCCGCAGGTAATTTGTGAACCCAAATATGTGAACTCCATGACTTGTTCTATTGGCCGCCTTGCATTTTTTTGGCTGTTCGAGTATTATCATTGCATGTTTAAGGATGAAGCCTCTTCTCAAATTTGGGCAGTAATCTCTGAAGGTTGTATACGTTTTCCGCTATCAAATCAGCATCGTTTGCGAAGCATATTATTTTAAATTAACAGTCCGACCAACCAAATGGGTTGGTGCGTGACTACCATTCGGAATTCAGAGAGAACGTAGGTTCAAATCTCGGTGAAACACCAAAATTAAGAAAAACGGGTTTTCTAATAGCGGTCGCCCCTCGCCAGGCAAAGGCAAACCTCCGAGTGTATTTCTGCCATGAAAAAACTCCTCATGTAGGTCCCTCCATTTGTGGAACAACATCAAGACGCACGCCAAAAATAGGAGGAGGAGCTCGGCCAAACTCCGCAAAAGGAGGGTACGCGCCAATTATATATATATATGTATATGTGTATGGTCAAGTCCTTTTGAGAGATCGATGAAACAGTAAGCCGGTTTATTAAAATCTAAGGCCTTTTCTGTAATTTGTCTCAACATTAATATGGCATCCACCGCCGATCTGTTCTTCTTATATTCGTGTTGTTCCTCTGCTCAATCTGGCGTCGAAATTTCATTTGCAATGATTTTTGTGAATAATTTTAAGTAGGCACACAGTAAGGAGATTCCTCTATAGTTGTTTGGCTCTTTTATTTTTAATATTGCATTTCTCATTTCATTGCATTCTCATTACTTAGACATCATCATTTATATTATTACATTTCGTTTCATTTAGCTATAGTTTAAGCTTTGCTGTGAATTTCTTTATTTTTTTCGGCAACGAATACTACATACATATGTACTATATGTATGTGTTCATTATCTATCTAATCAAATTAAATGGTTTTCATGATTTTTGAATTTTTGCTCATTTTTTATATTAAATTAAGGCCTTGCATCATTACATCTCCGCTTCCAAGCTTAGATCTACGCTATAGGCAAATCAGCAAAAGCGATAAGACAAATGGATTTACCTCCGGCAAACCTAACAATTTTTTGTTGATAGTAAGGCAGCGGTCGATGCACTGGGCTCAGAGCGTATCAATTCAAAATATATTAAAGAAATCAGGACTTCGCTTTCGCCTATCCAACAACACAACACCACACATTTTTGGGCCGCAACCAACTAACCACTCCGGAATGAAGGGTAATGAAAGAGAGGATGAGTGTGCAAGGAAGGGAAATAGAAGGTGGACTCTGACTATACTAACTGCAGGGTCTCCAAAGCGCTCTCGCCAAAACTGAACCGTAAAAGTATAAAATGTTTACTGGGATCCAACCGATCAACTACCAACGTCCTCAATAATTATAATGGATCACTGCACTATTGGCACCCTAGGTGTACCTCACAATGACTACGGCAGCAGTTGTGGAGACGAAGAAGAAATTGAGTCGGTACAACACCTCCTCTGTGAATTTTCAGCACTTCAAAGAAGCCATACCAAATATCTTGGCGATCTGAAGACTTGGGAAATTTGCAAAATGTCTCACTGGAGGGACGAGTTACCTGCTTAGAAGGATCAACTTAGTTAGGTATGCAGGTATCACAATGTGCCTTGGGGCAACCGAGTGTCTTGTTTTGGACAAGCAACCTAGTTAACCTACACCAAAATTAGAAATAATAGCAAAAATATTCTTACCAGTCTTAGTCACTCGTTGCCCAGTTTTGCGTTCGCTGTGTAAAGTTTAATAATTTGTTGTGAAATTTGTTGCATTCAAAAAGTACTCGACGAACGAATGTACGCCATAGGCGTGTCGACCGGAACGGCACTTAATATTTTACATGATAAGTTGGCGATGAAAAATTGTCGATCTGATGGGTGCCGCGATTGTTCTCGGTGGACAACAAGCGGATGCGGCTATTAACTTCGAAGCAGTGTTTGGGGCAATTTAGGCGAGATTCGAACGAATTTTTGTCACCTTTGAAGAAACTTGGATTCATCATTGCACACCAGAAACTAAGCAACAGTCAAAACAATGGATTTCTCCCGGTGAAAATGCTCCAAAGAAGGTGAATATAGTCCCATCGGCCGCAGAGATCATGGAGACGACTTTTTGGGATGCGAACGCCGTAATCCTCAAGGATTTCTCCGAAAAAGGAAGAACGATCACTGGACAATACTACAGTCAGTTATTGGATCGCTTTCACCAAAAACTGCAGGAAACACGGCTGCTTTTGGCGGAAAAGAAGATGCTTTTCACCACGATAACACACCAACACTTTCATCCGGAGTTGTCGCCGCCAAACTGCATAAATTGCGTTCTGCCCATCTGGCTCCCTGTGACTTTTTCTTGTTCCCTAACATGAAGAAATAGCTCGCGGGAAACAAATTTAGTTCAAACGAGAAAGTAATCGCCGAGACAGAGGCCAATTTAGGAGAGTTCGACATATCCTATTTTTTGGAGGGGTTAAAAAAATGGACGGAGCGTTGGGAGGAATCTATTTTTCTAAAAGGGTACTATGTTGAAAAAAAATGTGTTTGAAAAATTGTGCCTTCATTTCGACCACGGGTACTATTGAACCCTCCTCGTATATATTTATCTCGCATTCTCGTTTCGCCCCTCGCTAAGTGTTGGCAAAGCAAAAGCGGTTCACATCACAAGCGCGATTCCTTTGAATGAAAGTTTTCTGTTACTTTTTGAGTAGCTATTATGTACATTCAACATATGTAACTTTGTGTGAATAAAATCAAGCTTATATTGTTTTTGGCTAATATAATTCAATTTAACTAAATGGAAGTGTACAAATAATAACTTTGTGTCTGGACTTTGTGGCGAACACACACACACAACAGCCCAGCTAATATGTATTTAATTAGAATAATAAGAATGTAAGTAGATTTAGGTAGAGCACAATTTCTTGAAGTAAAATATTCACGTACGAGGGACATCAGCGTCCACATGAGCTAACGAACTGATTTACAAACATAACAATATATGAATGAAAATACATACATATGGTTTAACGTAAAATGATGTACTATATAGCCTGTTTGGAACCCCAATGAATGCAGAATAGCGCGCCTTTATTGCATTACGAAGTGTGACTGATCAGCGCTCCTGACCCGTTTTTATGAAAGCCACTCACTATGCGATGCGCTAGAATAGATACACATATACATATGTAAATGAGCCAACTGCTGTGATTTTGTTTTGTATTCATGTGAAATTTTGTATGACAAAGGGTCGGTATATATTTTTGTTTGTTTGAATTCAGTGTACTTTAAAAGTTTCAGAATTGGGTTGCTTAAATGAAAATATAAGTAATAAAAAAAATTACACGTAAAACATTTTTGAAAATAATATTAAATTTCATTTTGGCCAGTAAGTGGTCCCAAGCATACTTCATTGGCATATGATTCACTTGCATACATACATATGTACGCATACACTAAGCGAAATAGTTATGTATGTATATGGAACAAACCAACTTCATAATTTTTCTTCTAAAATAACTGCATATTATTTTCTTGAGTTGCCTTAGAATGTAGCTACTATAAGTACACTCAACCCTTTTTTTACATTTTTTTACACGATTTTGAAATAACGCGGTTCACCAATAAGAATTATTACATATTTTTATGCGAATTTTTTGTTCCAGCACGGGCCCCCAAACATTTTTTTAATTCTACTTTTGACAGTGTCTTGTAAATCCTATCTATACAGCAACAAAAATCAATTGGGGGATTACCGTAACCCCCGGTATACAAAAGTAAACAGACCATCAGTCGGTTCATGCCCATAGATGTGTTAGTGACTTGCTCGCTTTCATGGCTTGCTTACTTTACGGGGAATGCCCGATTTTTATTATCGCTTTTTTTCTTTATCTCGTTGTACTTCAGCTTGAACACAGCATTTTGTTAGACAGTATTGTGTTAAAGTGTTCAGTTCGTAGGACGCTATAAATAATTTCAATAAAGTAATGTAAGTTAGTGTTCAAATTAGGTTTTTTTTAATAGTTTTTTAGTTTTATTTATACCGTTGATAACTTTTTACTCCTAAAAAGGTAATACATATTGTATCAAATTCTCGGTTAAGTAAAGTTCTAACAGGTGGCGCTAAAGTAATCCTCCTATCAGAAAATGCTATAAATTTTGCGATTGGCCCCTAATGTCAGTTCTGTTTTGACATTTGTGTAGTAAACACATGCGAAATACACGTTAATAAACAATGTTACGCTACACTGCTCCAGAACGCGGAATATTGCTGACTATTTATTTGACCAATAATCGGTCGGTGACTTTGGCACAACATGAATTTCGTCGCAGATTTCCTCGCCGTCCAACGCCTACTGGTGAAACACTGCGACGTTTAGCCGCTCGAGGATGTCATGGAAGCGCCGTCGACCTCGACCAGACGACGTGCCACGCAAATGGGTATCAGTCGACGGTCTTTACAGCGAATTTTGGTACAAGATTTGAAGATGTTTTCGTACAAAGTCCAGACGGTGCATGAGATGTTAGCTGCTGATCGCCAATCGCGTCTAACATACGCTCAAGCCATCCTTAATCACCACCAAGAGGAAGATGATTTTTCATCAAAAATAATCATGAGTGATGAGGCCCATTTTCATCTTAGCGGGTACGTAAATAAGCAAAATTTACGCTTCTGGGACACTGAAAATCCGCATGTAACCCACGAAGAGCCATTACACCCGCTCAAAGTCACTGTATGGTGTGCTGTTTTCGCTGGAGGAGTCATCGGACCTTTTTTCTTCGAAGACGTCGCGGGCCAAACGGTTACTGTGAATGGTGAGCGCTACAGAGCAATAATCAATGAGTTCTTTTTGCCGCAACTTGATGAATTGGGATTGGAAAACATGTGGTTCCAACAGGACGGTGCAACGGCACACACTGCACGTGCCACAACCGATATGCTGAAGGATGCATTTCCCGGGCGCCTAATCTCCCGTTTTGGCGATTTGGACTGGACAGCAAGATCGCCTGATTTGACCGCTCCAGACTTCGTTTTGTGGGGCTTTTTGAAGTCGCGGGTTTATGTCAACAAGCCTCAGACTCTTGCAGCTCTTAAAGACAATATCCGTCAAGAATGTGAGGACCTATCGCCGGAAGTTTTGGCCAAAGTGATGGAAAATGCCATAGAAAGGGCTCAAATAGCAATCAACTGTGGCGGCGGCCATTTACATGACATCATATTCTCGACTTGATTTAAAAAAAATTAAACGACCAAATAAAAATAATCCACAAGAAGAATCAAAGTTTTTCATTTTTTTTTTAAATTACAGCCAAAAAACATCGCAAGGTTACTTTTGCGCCACCTTGTATAAGCAATATTATTTTACATCGTTTTTACAGTAGCCTTATCAATAAAATGCCCAAACAACAACAAAATATTCCGAAGAGACAAGTCATTTCTTTAGGAACCAAAATAAAAATCTTTGACTGTCTCAAGAGAGGCAAAGGCCCCCATCTGTTGGCAAAGCTTTTGGTTTAAGCGAAATGACTGTAAGAACAATTAGGACAAATGTGAATTCCATTCGACAATCAATAATTTCTTGATCGGAACTTAGTTCTAAAACATCTTCTTATAGTCGAAATCCTATCTTGGAGAAAACGGAAAAACACATGGTGTTTTGAATGGAAGATTTGTGAAAAAAATACCTATTGATGGGAAAATTATAAAAGATAATGCACTTAAAATATGCAACCAGCTTCAGAAAATTGAACCAGCGTCAAGTCTTTAGGCATGAAGACACAACCAACTTCAGAAATTTGAACCATCATCAAGTCTTCAGGCAACGAAGAAACTGGTATTTAATGTAAGTGAGTGCTGGCTGAAAGGTTTTCTAAACAGACACGCATTTCACAATGTAAGAATAAAAGGAGAAGTAGAATCAGCAGACGACAATGCTGTAAAAAGTTTTCCAGATAAACTAGAAAAAATAATTGAAGAAGCAGGTTATACTCCAGATCAAATACCTTCTGCTTAAATATGAACGAGACGTTATCAATAAAACGGTCCGCGGATGACATATGGCAAAAATAAATTTTTTGTTTTTTGGTAGGACTGTTATAAGCTTACATGGCAACATAGTTTGTTTTCTGTGCTACTGTAAACAAGTCAAGCTCGAGTGTGTTCTTCGAATTCTCTTTTATGACTTCAATTGTCTCAAAATGTTTTCCACGGAGCGGCAACTTGAGCTTGGGAAACAGGAAAAAGTCACATGGAGCCATATCAGGCGAATACGGTGCTTGCGGAACGATATTAACATTATTCTTGTTCAAATAATCGCGAACAAGACGTGATGTATGAGCAGGTGCATTATCGTGATGCAAAAACCATGACTTGTTGTCCCACAACTCCTTCCTTTTAAGACGAATGTTCTCGCGCAAACGCTTTAAAACGTCTAAATAATATTCAGCGTTAACCGATTTTGCGATTTGTGCGATTTTCAAGCACAATTTCCTTTACTTTTCCGATGTTTTCGTCGTTTATTGATGTTGCTGGACGAGGTTCATGAGGCAAGTTTACAACCGATGTACGGCCCTCTTTGAACGATTTGTACCACTGGAAAACACGTGCACGCGATAGAGTAGAGTCCCCATAGGTTGTCTGCACATTTTGAAGCCGAAATTTTGTGGGAATAACAAAATTTCAAACAAATTCTTTGTTCAACTTGAATTTCCTCGTTAAATTCGAAGAACACACTCGAGCTTGACTTGTTTACAGTAGCACAGAAAACAAACTATGTAACATATTACGCTGAAATTTGCAATGTAAGCTTATAACAGTCCTACCAAAAAACAAAATATTTATTTTTGCCATATGTCATCCGCGGACCGTTTTATTGATAACGTCTCGTTCATATTTCAGCAGAAGGTATTTAATGCCGATGAAACGGGATTACAGTGGATAAAATTGCCTAAAAGAATGTACAGGGTGGGCCATATAGCGTTTGCTTTTTGAACCACCTATTTTTTTGAGAATGATAACACAAATGACATGTCAAATGTGTTCATAATTTACTTAAAGGTTTGACATTTACGAAATGGGACGCTATACGCTTGAACAAAATAGGGAAATATTGAAAACCTATTTCTAAAGTGGTGAGTCTTCTTCTTATTTTCTGATTTTCTCATCGGTGGCTACGTCAATAAGCAAAATTGTCGGATTGTGCGTCGGTTTTGGCCGAATCCAAAATGGCGCACCAGCTGTTTCTGTGCTGCGCTCGTTGGTGTCTTTCTTTTTGGGGTACCATGACGTAAATTCACTTTGCTGGAGCGTCTTCTTTCATTTTTACGCAGAACTTTTCTCTCGAAAGCACCCAAAACTTTATATTTTAAAATTGGTACAACCACTACTTTGTAGATCCAAAGAACGGCCTATGGCTTGAGTCGTCATTTTTTGCCAAACATAAAAATTTGGCCATATAAACGAACATTTTTCTAATTTTCATAATCAGAACGGCTGAACGAATAGTCGAATGAGATAATTCGTGACTACCATTCGGGAGTGCGTACGTTCAAATCTCTGCATGAACATGAAATAATAGAAAAAGTGTATTTTTGCGGTCGCCCCTCGGCTAGCAATGCCAAACTTCCCAGTATAAGAAGCGCGATTGTGAAGGAAGCACCAACTTTTTAGGAGGCATAAAATGTTTAACGTCTATTGTTCTCTTGTTAAGAAATCTAAAAATCACTTTTTGGAAATTTTCTAGAAAAATATTATTTGTAGTTATGCTAAAAAGGTTAGTTGATAGCCATAGAGTTAGCTTGCATAATTTTTCCGGATGTTGAGTATTAGCAAGGCGTTGCTTTTAGCTTTCTGCTAATGCTAAAGTAGTCCGAACAGAATCAAAAGTTATGACTGACCAGTTAATAGATTAACCACCCCAACCAAAAATCCACACATATCCACATTCGTATGTGTCCTTCAACGCCTATTAGCCTTATTTCCTTTTGTGCAATTTTCCACACGAGCGCGCTCAAATTATTTTAAATATTTGATCCCTTAGATAAATATTTTCCAAATGCTAATTTGCTTAGCAACTCTAACTACTATTCATACATTCATGCGAACATCCGCTTTTGTTGTGCAAATAAACACATACGAAACCTGATGTGCACTTTACATTGAATTGGTTTTGTTGACTCGAATTTAAGTGGCGAAGTAAATAAAACAAATACGCAGTTGTAGCTGTGGAATATTTATGAGCAATAGCTTTAAGTATAGTATATGAGTATTCAGTATTGACTGAAACGTACGCATATGCACGAGTATCTATATATGTATGTATAGTGCATGCGGTGTGTGTCAATATAAATATATGCCTCTATGTGTAAGCCTTCAGGCGGTGAGATTTATGAAGGTGGTAACTGCCTCTCGGCGAAAGTTGCTTGAGGCCTGTCTGTGTTTGGCAGTTTTATGTACGCCTGTGACTTATCAGTAATTTGAAAGTACGATTTTCGACGTAGCTAAAAACCGGCTTAAATTCCAGCATACAGCACCCCATTAGAAACCGCTTGCTGAGCATGATGTAATCCACTTCTACAAGAAACTTCGCTTATTGTATCTACTAGTCCCCGGTACTCAAAAAAATCGGGAATTGTTCATTTAAAAAGCGCGCGTTACACATTGTCTAATTTTTTTTGCTGGAATGCTGGTACAATTGCCCTCTATAGTGTGCAGAGTTTGAGCGGATCTGTCAATTAGCTTGTTTTTGGCACTTAATTATATCAGTCAACCGCAGGTGTATAAAAGGATAAAAATTTCGAACAAAGAAATTGTCTTAAATTTTGTGTTCTGAACAGGATTTCGTGCGCCGAATCATTCAAAATGTTGCAGACATTCGAGAAACACGGGTCTACGAGTGGTATAAGGCTTTTGCAGAGGGCCGAGAAGTCGTTTACGATTTGCCCCGATCTGGTCGCCCATCAAAGTCTTCTGGTGCTGGACAACCAGCATTTAAGTTTGAGGGAGGTAGCTCGTGACCTTGGCATGTATTACCAATCAATTCGCGACATTTTCCAACATAAATTGGGCATGGGACGCGTGGCTGCTCGAATCGTTCCAAGAGAGTTGAATTTCTTTAAAAAAATTCATCGGAAGAAGGTGGCCGAAGACATGATTGAGTAAGTGAATTCGACCCCAACGCGCGTCATAGCAGGGGATGAGACGTGAGTATATGAATGGCGCTATCCACATGAGCCGATACCCGAAAAACCCACATCAAAGTCGGTCAAAAGTGAAAGTCAAGCTACTCGTTTTCTCTGATTATCGTGGTGTTGCGCACTCGGAATTCGTTCCAAAGGGTTCTACGGTAAATAAAGAATATTATTAGGAAGTTATGCTACGTTTGGAAAGAAAACTCATGGATCTTGCACCATGAAAACACACCGTCTCACAAGGCTCATATTGTGAACACCAAAAACTCGACAGATATCATCGAACAACGACCGTATTCACCGGATTTAGCCTTCTGTGACTTTTTCCTTTTCTCAAAACTTAAAGTGGACGCCGCTAGATGTAATTAAGGAGAAATCGCTGAAGGAGCTGAAGAAGATATCTTCAAACGTGGTTAAAAGCTGCTTTGATGGCTGGACTAATACTCGTAGTTGGCATATGTGAATTGTTTGAAATGGAGCCTATTTTGAAGGCGACAAAATAAATTTTGATGATTAAACAATTATTTTGCGTTTTATTGAACAATTCCAGGTACTTTTTTTGACAGAATTTAGATAACTAAACTTTTTCTCAATTCTATTGAAAAAACAAAACTTCTACAATTAATAACAAAAATAAATAAAGCAATTCAACATTCTCGTAATTTAAATTATAAGGCAGTGTAGTAAATAATTCTCAGTCTCTCATTTCAGATACACAGAGTAAAGTCGGGTATTGTGGGCACCATTTTACCTTGTTATTAATTTCTGCCAAAATAATCATAATAGAAAAGCGATCTTTTTTTCTTTCTAACAGATATTGAATTATCTTTACATTATATTGCAAAATATACCCTAATATAATCGTGTTCGTCTGATAATATAGAAAAACTGAAGCCACCTTAAAAGTTGATGAAAAGAAAAATGGTGGGTAATGTGACCCAGGGTGTTCGGGTAAAGTGGGCCACTATATAAAATCACCAAAAACAATTGTAAGAGTTAATAATTAGTCAATAAATTTATTTGTATATTTTTTTAATGTTAATTCATGACCTTCTTGGTTGATTATTTGAAAAAAAAAAAAATTTACCTTAGGTAAATATAAATCCACATTCTATATAGCAGATGGTGGAAATTTGTATTTCTCATACTCTTGCTCAAGTAAATCGAAAAATATCTTTACATTTTCTTTTGTGAAACCCATTGCTCTATTAAAAACAGGAGCCTGCGCAGGAATCCGTGCAGCCAACCTTTCCCTGCAAATTGCTTAAAGACCGAAAAATTGTTTGGCACTTTGGCAATTCCGCCAATTGAAACGCCAGGGAAAGAATATCGTGTCTTGTGAAGTCGCAAAGTCTTGATTCCATTTCTAATGTATATTTTACAAGGTAGTTTTCTGTGGCTTCGTGCAGTATTGGATTACGTCCAAGTGGGGTTTTTAAAAGCAGGCTAGGGGATGCATTATTCCTTGCCATTCTTTGCAATGTAAAGCGCGGCACATCAAAAGTCTTTGATGCTAAAAGTGTGCCCATCTTCTTATTCCTAACAGCTATAATGGCTTTTTTCTTTATACCGGGGCCCCATTTCCTTATTACTCCATTTTTGGCATGTCTCAATATGTATAATTGAGAAATACAAAATTAACGAGAATTAGGAAAATACAAAGGGAGTAATGTGGGCTACTAGTTCACAATAACCGACGCTGACCAGCCCAGATTAGTACCAATTACAAGACAAAAGTATTACAAACTTTTGTTTCTTACTGCATTAAAAAATGCAGAATAGTTTAATAATTCTATCTGAACTTTCATACTCTAAAAATAATCACTTGCTAAAAAATACCATTAATTACACGCCACTGAAAAACAAATCGTCTGCACTTCACAAAATATTTTGATCAACTGCTCATCAGTAAGGGGTCCAATTCAAAAGGAGAGCTGTGTATAGTAAAACATCTGTTATATGAATTTTGAAGTTCATAAGTAATTTTCTAGTGCATGTTCGTTATTATGAAAAGTAAAGACGTTGACCACATTACTCGAATAGCCCACAATACCCGATCTTACTCTACATATGCACATATGTATATGTACACTAGGCCGGGTCGATTTGTGGGGAGGCAAAAAAATCGTAAATGTCTGTGAAAATCATATTGTAGAGATCAAAATAAGAAACTTTGCCGAAGGAACCATACCTCTAAAACGAATTCTGATGGCCCCCTAATTTGGGTCGAACTTTTTAGTTTCTTTTCTCATGTAAAGGCCAAAAATGGTGATATTTTGAAATGATTGTATGGGGAACCCCCCAGGGGAGTTCCAGGGGGTGTGCCACTGGCATGTCAGGATTGGCCGTCCAAAGTTAGTGGGGGTCGGTCATACATTTGGACTCGATTGGAGCACTCTAAATGGGTCAAAGTGGGATGGTTCCTTCGGCAAAGTTTCTTATTTTGATCCCTAGAATACGATTTTCACAGAGCAATGAGCGATTTTTAAATCGACCCGCCCTAATGTACACACATATATTTACTTTTTGAGGAAATCGACCAAGTGACTCCAAAAGATCGACTTGCTCCCTTTCTACCTGGGCTTTCTTCAGTTTGTTTTTTAATATTTTCTTACAGCATTTTAAACAATTGAGCATCGGACCTCTTTTTCTCATCCACATACTGCTCCAGTGCCGTTTTTCTTTGTTTTTGGATTTGTGGATGCAGATGAAATGTTTTCTTTTAAATATCCGCCTATAAAATAAAGACATTTACGAGCTGAGTAAATATATAGGAGTATAAAATAAAATTAAAAGCTACCTGGTATTGGCTATGCAATCTTCTGAATCGCTGATCCCATCTGCAGTTTCGCTGTCTCAGACAGTCTCTGGGTGAATTGAACTTCTTTTTTTTTGAATATTTCGTCCAGTTCATTGTTTATTAGTTGAAAAAGAGAAAGATATTGAAATTTACATACAATACGTAAAATTTATTCCCAGTTTCTTACCTGAATCACACTTGCGAAATGTTCCTGGGGAACAAGTGATGCTAAGCTCGTTATTTTGCATCCTATTTGCCTTAGTTTTTTTTTTTTTAATTTAAAACGAGGAAATGAAATTTAAGCTGAAAAAATGTGCCCTTATTTTGACTTTTTCCGCCAACAATTCTATCAGTTGTTCGTAAAACTTGCAAATTTTTTCTGGTCTGCATTCATGCACATTTTTGGATTTTTTCTCTCTGAGAGCGAATGCTCGCTAATTATGTTACTGGCAAGTTACCGGATAATTTTTACATGAACATACCTAATATGTCTACGCTGTAGGTTCAATTCAAATGTAATATATATTTTTATAAGTTACATAATGAATCAAATGAACCGGTATTCTGTCTATCTTCTATCTATCTGTTTTACTATTGTTCTATTAATTTTTGACAGTTATCGACGCCAAGCAAGCAAAGCTAGCCTGTAGTGGCCCGCACCTTTGAAACTGTGGAAAATTCAGAATTCAGCAGTTTCGAGTTTAGAGTTGGAGGGTGACAACTTTTTGAGTGTCTACCTACTTCTTACTTCATGCATTTATATACTTTGGACCTAAAAGTGTTTCAAAAATCCCAACCCTCGACATTAATATTTTACTGGGCATAACTATTTGTGATTGGATCGAATATTTTACGAAAATATTTCAGCGAAAGTCTTAAAATGAATTAAATTTCTTAATTTCGGTGGAAAAAGATTTTTATGTTAAATATTTTTCGTCGTATTGTTTTTAATATGGCCATAAACCATATAAAGTCATCAAAGTTAAAAACTGGTACCAAAAAATGTTCAATAAAATTCGACGAATTAAAATTTTTTAATGAAAATTCATAGAAAACTTGAGTATATTCAGTGTTATTCCCCATTCAATTTCAGTACCATAAAATGTAAGTGTGATATGGCTCGAAATTTGCATTGATATTTGGTGACTTTTTTCATCAAGTTATGCAATATACTATAGCTCATGGATATGTAAAAATAACTCTACTTATACAAAAGCACTTTTCACTGAAATGCAATCGATATTCATCTCGTTGCATAAAAACGTTGTTTGCATCAAATAATTTTTCCATTTACATATCTAACGAGTGTTATTGAAATTTCAGAAACTGATTGGGCGGATAAAATAAAGTGCAATGCAAAATAACAAAACTGAAATAATTTAAAAATGGATAAACTAGGGAAAAAATAAAATAAATATAATAGCAGTGCTTTGTGCTTTGAATGATGGTTTATTCGAACTTTTTTTGAGCAAAAAATCTGTTTACTTATTGATTAATTCTTTTAATTCTTCTTCTAGATTGGCGTGATAACTACCAACGCGATTTTGATTACGCGTGGCCAGTTGTACACACCAAGTGAAAGCAAGTCTTTCTCCACTTAATTTGTCCACTTTTCGTGCTACCACCAGCAGGCACAGCAGCGAATACTTTTAGATTTAGAGTATTTGTATTCATTCGAAAGGCATGACCTGGCCAGTGGAGCCGCTGAATATTTCTTTGCTGCACCATACAAACACTTTTTGTTAATTTTCAATCAATTTCATTTAAACACCCCGTTGCATAATTATAAGCGCACAATAATCTTACGCTCTTTGGAGATTCTTTTAAAATATTTTTTCACTTGCATTCCGTAGTCCTCCGTTGGACACCATTCTAAAACTTTCGGTTGGGCACTCATATTTCTTTCTAATATTTCTTTATAATAGAAATATGTTAAATTCATGTCCAAAATACTGGTCAGACGCGGGTGCCCAATGAAGGGCTAGTAATGTCTGGGTATTTCATTATTTTAAATAACTTTAAATATCCTGTTCGGCATTGTAACAATTAACTTTTACACTATAGAGGTCCCGTACTAAGGGAGTCCTATAAATGAAGTATGCCATTTTTTAACTCTTCCTTTGTAGAGTTCTGTTCATTTCCTCCATAAACTGCTTGAACCAATTCACCCCAGACATTCTCCATGGTATGAGTGATGGAGAAATTGATGTCCACTCAAAAATGGGATTCATTCAGCAAACCAATTCAAAGAGCGATGAGATGCATGCCCGGCCAGAATGCACAGTGAGAAATGTCAGCAAGCGTGTTGATGGGAAGTGGTTATTGATATTTCCAAGTGTACTCATAGCTCCCCATGCCACAGCTGCCCCATTTTTTGAAAAATATCTTGACTCTAAACGCAAATCTCTTAAATACTTACTAAATCCATCTGGCTGTAAAAGTTAAATTGCTTTTCGTTAGAAAATGTAACCTTAAAAAAAGTGGTAAAATTAGAAAAACTTATACATTCTTGAATTTTTTTTTAATTACCAGATTTCAAAACGATCCATACTATACCGAGCGAAGGTCTCCTGTCTCATTTTGCGGTCAGTGGTGAGTTTTGAAGTTGGCTTCATTTTAGAGCACTTACCATATTAGTCCACGAACGTTTTATATTTGACTTAAAATAGCTCGATAAACTTCTTCTTCTTTCTTCTTCTTGATTGGCGCGATGACCGATTTCTCGTGCTAACCGGCGCCTGTTGGAAACACCAAACTAAGTCAAGATCTTCTTCAACTGATCTTTCCAACGCCTTCCTATGCCTGCGGGAGGCCTTTCATTTCCTCTGCTACCACCAGCTGGTTCCGCATCAAATACTTTCAGAGCCGGAGCGGTTGTATCCGTTCGGACGACATGACCCAGCCAACGAAGCCGCAGTATCTCTACTCGTTGCGCTATGTCTATGCCGTCCTAAAGTCAATTCAGCTTATTGATTCATCGCCTAGGATACTCGTCAAGGGTTATATGCAAAGGTCCAAAAATCTTGAAGAGAAACTTTATCACAAACCCACCGAGAGACGGTTCATCGTTCAAGCTTCTACGTCATACGATAGAACGGGCCTAGAAACATTTAGGCCAAATTTAGTCTCAATATCACACAAGCTCTTTGTTCTGTTGCGGGCCATGCGAATAAATTTTCGCACTCTCCGGGTGTTTGAAATTAGTTTTCATTCACGCTGATTATTTGTAGCGCCATTATTTTCCTTTTTTTTAATTTTCGCAATTCTTCCTAAAATTTTACTTTTTCCATTTCTTTAAGTTGAGATATAAAATTGCAAAACACCCTCAAATTTTTATATTTTTTAATAACCGTTCTATGCTTTTACAATTTTGCAACAGTTATATTTGTCGAACTCAAATGATGTTGCTTCTGTTGCTTATTATATGAACTTGTTTGTCTCAACATTTTTGCCAAAACAGTGGATGTAAAAATATTTTCTCTAAAACACAATAAAAAATTTAACTTACATTATTCTGCAATACGGCCGTCTTAGCCGAATGGGTTGGTACGTGACTACCATTCGGATTTCAGAGAGAGAACGTTGGTTCAAATCTCGGTGAAAGACTAAAATAGAGAAACAAGTTTTTTCCTAATAGCGGTCGCCTCTCTGCAGGCAATGGCAAACATTCGAGAGTGTTTCTGTCATGAGAAAGCTCCTCATATGTTGAATGTGAACCACACCTAAACGTCAACGACACCGTTGGACTTCTTTTTTATGGGTTATTTGAAAGAAAAGGTGTACGTCGATAAGTCAGCAACAATTCAAGAGCTAAAGGATGAGATAATTCGGCACATTAACGGCATAGAACCTCAATTATGCCTTAGCATCATCGAAAATTTGGACCATCGGATGGAGGTGTGCCGCCGAGGTCGCGGCGGCCATTTAGCCATTTGTCTTATACATAATTGAGCCATACCAATATTATCACAATAAAGAGAAATGATAATTATTTCCTAAAAAAATTGTGTTTTATTCAAAATATAGTGGCCTCTCACTCATGCCGACGAGTTCGGCCATTTTGAATGTTCAGTTAATTGTTGACAGCTGCTTTGCTTGCACATGTTTCGGCTCGTCTTCGATTTTTACCTATTCAAAAAGATGGATCAAAGAACCTGTATCAAATTGTGTGTGAAAAACGAAATTAAGTGTGCGGATGCATTCCGACTGTTGACTGTGTCATACGGAGAAGCTACTTTGGACCAAAGCAACGTTTATCGGTGGTACAAAATGTTCTCAGAAGGCCGAGAAGATGTGGTCGACGAAAAGCGTGCCGGACGCCCGAGCACTTCAACAACAGACGAAAAAATTGATGAAGTGAAGAAAATGGTATTGGCCAAACGCCCCTGCTCACACATCGTTGCTTGTGCGCGACTTTTTGGCCAAAAACAACACACTACTGATGCCACAACCACCGTATTCCCCAGATCTGGCCCCTTGCGACTTTTTCTTGTTCCCGAAGCTGAAGAGGCCCATTAAAGGAGGACGCTAAGTTACGATTGACGAGATAAAGACGGCATCGGAGGAGGAGCTGAACAAGATAAAAAAGATAGGAAAAAAACGTTGGCACAAGTGCATAATATCTTATGGGGATTACTTTGAAGGGGACAAAATAGATATTAATGAATAAATAAATAATTTTTGAAAAAACACAAAAATCGCGATACTTTTTGAACACACCTCGTATACAAATATGATCCCTAATATATTTTGAGCGTCAAAATAATCAATTATTTTCACCGTAATAGGCGTACATGTTTTAAATAAAACCACTAAATACAACCCACTTGCTAAGAATCTCTTAGAAAATCCATAAACATAGCAAACTAAAATCATTAATTTTAGATATCGTGCACTGATACTTAGCTACCATGTCAACCCTCACCACCACCGGCGACCACTAAGTGTTTATCTACGTGCCTGGGCATAGTCGTACGTTGATGTCATTTCAGCGCCGGTGTCATTTATGTTTAAAAAAAAAAGTCAAGTAGGCAGAGTTTTGCATGAAAAATAGTTCATAACTTTTAGTTCTGCGAAATGAAACCGAATGCTGCTGCTGAATAATTTCAATTACGTCATGCGTATCGCTATCACCACTGCACAATAAATTAAGTTTAATTCAATGAAACTCCGTTTAGATATTCTGAGAGTCGGTTGGATGTGCACAATTTCAATTCCAAATTTTACTTTTCTAGGAAGTTGCAAAATTTACGAATATTAAATGATATCTGATGGGCCAGTGGTTGCTTGTGTGTAATATTTTCTCGTTGTATCTCTGACAATTCATTAGCTGGAAAGTTTTAATTTATTTTTAAAGCATTTTAGGAATTATCAAGGGTAACCAGAAATGCCACATCAATAAGTCGTCGGCAAGCAAAAATACTTTGCCAAAATCGAGTCTCGTTTTTGTACGTTTCTAAAGAATGCCAATCGCTTATTGCATGATTTTGACCGTAATGAAAATCTATTCTTAGTATTACCCTGTCGTTTTTTCTCTCGAAACTTTTGATATTTTCATTTATTTGCTATTTATGTGCGACGGTTTCATACATTTCATTCTTCAAAATTGATGAATAATAATCTCTTTAAGGCAAGTACAAAAACAAAAAAATAATAGTAAAAATTATTACATAAAACTGTCCGACAAACAAAAAAAAATTCTAAAGTTGCTATTTACTTCATTTCATCGATCTACATTAGAATACATATGTCTTTTTTACTTGGCGACCTTGCCACCATTTCTCTATAGACATATTTGAACGAGTACAAAAGTCTTTCCCAAGTATTGTAATTTAACTATCTGACCACGAGCTACTGCAAATGTAAATAATTTATCTCAATTTTAGCAAGAATAACATACTATGACAAACTTTAGAATCACTACCCTGAAGTGCGTGTATACACAGCACGCGACGTCCAACAATACTTCTCTTAATAACTGCACAGCTTCACGCAATTGTCTATTCGTATTCGTAGTGGTTGGCGATGTCAGCTAATCAAGCAATATGCCGCATGTTGCCTGGCTCAACTCATGAATGTCATCGGCTTTGGACACTTAACGCACCAATTTCATCGGCTAGGCGAAATGTAATAGAACTCACTAGCAGATACCAAACTTCTCATCTGCATCAGAGTTGCGGACATCACCAACCTACGAGCTGGCTTTAGGCAAATTAATAAGGTTGTTCATTTGCTCGCCCGCTGATACATAGGCGAGATTGGCTTATTGACAGGCAGGTGTTGGCCGCAGAAGTTCTTCAACCACTTGAGGAATACACAGCTTGTCATCAGCTTAGCCTACACAGTTTGAAGCAATTCTACTGGAGTTTAGTTAAATACGAAGATGTTGGAAGCTCAGAAGTTTTCACTTTGAATGACAAGTAATTAAATTCAACTGTAGGTTACGCCGTTAGGGTCGCCGCATTCTTATCTTGCCTTCAAGTGCGCATAAACAAGGAAAGGTGCCTTTTATAAAAGGTAAAGTCTTTGTTGTAATTTATTAGGGAAATCTCTGAACAATACACTTGCACGCTGAATAAATCGGAAAGATAAATGAGTGTTGTTGTTATTCTCTGTCATGCAATAGAGGTGTAGGTCGTTCGTTGCTACTTTTCGGTCGCCATCAATTCTCGTCACCTGGCAATTAAACAGATAAAGACTTTTCGTGCTAACATCCGGAATTAAAAAAAAATGTTTATGTGCCGTTCCCTGCGAACTGTAAACAAAAATTTGGTTTTGAAAATTTAAAAACAAGTTCGACAATTTTAGTTTTGGACAAAGAAACAAATGAAACAAGTGAGGAGAGTTAAATTTGGTCCAACACCTGTATATCGTGTTAGGGAACAAGTTAATAGCGTTCTTTTATTTTACAACGATTTCTTTCCTCTTTAGCAAAGGATAAGTATTCATTCGGTAGAACTCTTTCTGCTCTACAAAACTATGTTAGTTGTATTTTGAGTTATTTAATTTTTTATTAGTTCAGAGGCTTAGAAATGGAATACGCAGGAAGCAAAAAACAAAGTTTTCGACACCTGCCCTTCTTTGCTTTTCATCGAAGTCAAAAAGCTGCCCAAACAGCCCGGCACATTTCCGATGTTTATGGAGAAGGTGGCATTGGCGAGTCTACGGCAAGGAAATGTTTTTTTTTTATCTTGTTTACTCCTCTCGGGAGCATTGGGCCTCGACAAGACTCAGGGGTGCGTTGGGTTCGTTAATTTATTTTGATTTCTGACAGAGTAGGTGATTAGCCTGCCGCTACGGAAATGGTTTGCAAAGTTCAAAAATGGCGACTTCGACGTCGATTACAATACCCGCCGCAGAAGGCCTTCTGAATTCGCTGAAGAACGTCTCAAATCACTTTTGAAGGAGAACGGTCGACAAACCAGTCATGAATTGGCGGAAAAAATGAAATGTGATAATAAAACTATGCTCAGTCACCTTCATTCAATGGAATTTACGGAAAAGTTGGGAGACTGGGTATCTCCTGAATTCAACGAAGAAAACCAAGGAAGATGCCCGCCACCAAGCAAAACGTCGTCATAAACAGGCCTTTTTATGCCGAATCGTCACGGAAGATGAGAAATGGTGCCAATACATCAATACGAAGCATAGAAATGAGTGGGTGACTCCAGGAGAATCAAGCCGAATCTTCATCGAAAGCAGATCATTAAATGTGTTTGGTGGGACTGGGAGGGCATGGTTCACTGAGAAATGCTCGAAAAAATGGCATGGTCAACAAGGAGCTCTACATTGCCCAGCTACACTGCGTGAAAGAGGCTTTTTGAATGAAAAGATGTGATCACGACAACGCCAGACCCCATGTTGCACAAGTCGTCAAAACCGCACTCCAAGAGCTCAAATGGGAGGCCATTCAGCATCCGCCATATTCTCCGGACCTTGCACCGACCGATTACAATCTTTTCCGCTTCCTGTCAAACCATATGAAGGCCGTCACTTTCGGTAACAAAGAAGTCTTTAAAAACTGGCTCAACAACTTCTTTGACACCAGACCAGGTGATTTTTGGCGGAACGTCATCAAAAAATTGGTCAAGAGGTGAAAAGAGGTTGTAGACAGCAAGGGGCAATATACAATTGATTAATTTATTATTGTTTTTTGTTGAAATAAAAGTTTTCGGTAAAAACGAGACGAATTTATTTCCCAACCCAATAATAATTTACCGTGTACACTTTTAAATTAAAAACAAACGCTCTTGGTCTTATAATTATTTTTGTACAGTTTCGTACGGAACAATAATTTACGCGTTACGAGATACCATTTTAAACATAAAATAAACGAAACGATATCGCGACATTTTTCAAAGTAGATATTAACATAGTCATCTTGATCTCATAAAGTTTTTTGGGCGGTGTATATCTAATGCCCCTTTACGTGGGACAATTGTGCCCGATTTTCCATTACTTATGCAAATGCGCACACTGCGAGCATGAAACCGTCTCCCACCCTCGGCGTAAACTCTGCTGTATTTGTTTAATCAAATTAATGGTTGATTTTGCCACGCGTTAATGTGCGTATTTCTGAAGGAAGTCAGTTAACAATAATGATGGATGCGGAACAATTAACTAATGAAGCCGCACTTAATCTTTATTTGTGGGATAATAAAGTTGATTGTTATTCTTACAGGATTATAACTTGATAAATTTTGAATACAATCTCACTCTGCTCGTGACTTCTTGTGCGCGCATAAAAGTTCTGCCCACAGAAATAACTTCGGCTGTAAGTGCTTTCTAAGTGCCAATCCCTATTTCGAATTTATAAATACTACTTGACAATGAATTGTCTGTGGCACTTTGTACTCTATTCATATTACTACAATTATTTCGTTTATTTACCTGTATGTATGTCTTTACTTACTACATACAACTTCTAAACTTTATATATGTATTTCTAGGGAACTTTTTCATACTTAATTCATTTAATTTATGGTGAATATAAATTTACTCAGTGGGACAGCAATTCAAAGTTCTGCTTGATTTCAGCTAGTAAATTACCTTCAAATGAGTGCCTTCCAGATCCCTTATAGTGAATACAAAAAATTCTCAAAGTGGCAGAGGAATTGTCTTAAATTCTCCATTGTGCAAACGAACATTCTTTGGTCGGAATTAACGAATGACAGCTCTTTTATTGTGCATCGTAAATCAAGTTAATAAACTGTAAATAGCGGAAATTGAAAATGGTTGATTTACATTCGAGTTGCTTTTTGGTAATACTTAAGCATACAATAGAAAAGTGAATAATACTTGTTTTCTAGCGCGCACGAGGAAATCTGTAAATGCAAAATTTCAACTGCTGGGGGTGTGTCTCTATGTCTGTGAAGCAAGTTATGCTTAAAGTACGGCATTTAGAATTATAGGTATACAGGATTATAGGTTTATAGGTATACATCATAAACATATAGCGCTTTAATATTTTGAAAAGTTTTGACTTTTTGGTTTTTATTTATTATCTGGCGACAATCGTTCAGAGAGCGACAAGACCAAATGATATCAATTCTTTTGTTATTTTTACAAAGCGATTCAAATTGTTGTTGATATAAGGTTGGAAAAAAGTCTTGCGGTATTTTTATTGAATTTTCAATTGTTCATAAAATTGGTTATAATTATGCGATTTAAGTCAAATATGCGCCGTTTTGTTCGATGACGAGTTCCCAACGAGATGCCAACTTCATAATGCCCCTCTTATAGAAGCTCGCTTCCCTATTGTCAAAAAACTCGGAGAGCCAATTTTCACAGGACTCTCTTGTGGACAACTTCCGACTACCAAGCTCGTTTGCCATGGACAGAAATAGGTGGTAATCACTTGGTGCGAGATCCGGACTATACGGTGGATGCAAAAGAACCTCCCATCCGAGCTCCCGGATCTTCTGGCGCGTCACCAAAAATGTGTGTGGCCTGGCGTTGTCCTGACGGTAGACAATTCGGCCTCTGTTGATCAAAGATGGCCTCTTCTGCATGAGTGCTGCATTCAAGCGATCCAGTTGTTGGCAGTACAGGTCCGAATTGAGCGTTTGGCCATAGGGGAGCAGCTCATAGTGGATGATTCCCTGCCAATCCCACCAAACACACAGAAGAACCTTACTGGCCGTCAATCCATGCTTGGCCACCGTCTGGGCAGCTTCACCGCTTTTCGACCACGACCGTTTGCGCTTCACGTTGTCGTAAGTGACCCACTTTTCATCGCCAGTCACCATCCGCTTCAAAAACGGGTCGATTTTGTTGCGATTCAGAAGCGATTCGCATGCATCCATACGGGCAAACATGTTTTTTTGCGTCAAGTCGTGTGGCACCCATACATCGAGCTTCTTTTTGAATCCAAGCTTCTTCAAATGGTTTATAACGGTTTGATGACTCATGCCCAGCTCTTGGCCGATGCTACGGCTGCTACTATGAGTGTCTCTTTCGATCAATTCAGCGATTTTATCGCAATTTTTGACGACAGACCTTCCGGACCGTGGCGCATCTTCGATCACCTCTGCACCAGAACGAAAACGTTGAAACCATCGTTGTGCGGTGGAAATGGAAACTGTATCGGGTCCATAAACTGCACAAATTTTATTGGCAGCATGAGATGCATTTTTGCCTTTATCGTAGTAGTACTGTAAAATATGCCGTATTTTCTCTTTATTTTGCTCCATGTTTGCGACGCTATAACTCATGAACGACTAAAAGCAAACAACAATTAATCAAACACGTGTTAGCACGTGAAAAGAGCGTCCAAACACGTCCAGAAAGCTCTAGCGTGAACCGATGCGACGAATACAACTAGAACTACGCGCTTGCAAAGACAAGTTTGCGGAAATACCGCAAGACTTTTTTCCAACC
>JAYXIM010032977.1:0-27282 GCA_037575425.1 Anastrepha fraterculus
GAGACCATAGGCGCGAAACACCAATTGATGGAAAGCGCTCCTCGGTAAGCAATGGCAAGCCGGCGAGAGTATTTCTAGCATAGAAACTTAATCGCCAATTATGAACAGGAATTCATTGTATTATTGTATGAACAGTATTAACAAGGATGATAAATTACAAGGTTTGGACATCCGAAGCAAAATTGTGAGAGTAACTTGTGCTGCCAAGTCTAGGGGATTCACCAGCAGAATTCAGACTGCTCATTTTACACGCATTCTTAGGGCTCTATTAGCCAAGACGTAGAGTTAACATAATTTTTATAGAAGCATATAGGCTGTGTTAATTTTCCCGTGTAGCATCAATATAATTTCAGTTTTTGACGACCTTTGTTAGAATCAAAACCGCCGTCATATCCCTTGTTACGTCAGCAAATCAATTAATTCCTTCAAAATCACTGTGGTCTGATGATGGTCTGATGTTGCCCACAATGTATTAGTACACATTTATCAAAATAACCAGCAATTAATCATAATTTTTTTACCAAAATTTTCCCTATCAAAAACACGCGTTAAAATTTGACTTAAATTTTTCTGTTCAAATATAAAAGTTAAAACTTGACTATTAAAATATTCAAAATGAAAAGTACCTACTGGACAAAATTACTTTTGAAAGCGAAATATCTAAATTCGGATAGGAAGTCATAGAAAAAATTGTTTCTAATAGCGGTCGCTTCCTCGGTTGGCAATCACAACCTTCTACGAGGGTTTCTCCTCATTAAAACCACCTGCCGTTTGAGGGCAGCATATGATTCTAAGTGTGGACTCCATTTGTGGAAAACGCACAAGACGCACACCACAAATAGGTTAAGGAGCTCAGCGAAACATACCCTTTACTAATATAATACCTACTAATACTAAATATCCAAGGTGGTCGGTCTCGAAGTTAATGCCGAAAAGACAAAATACCTCATTAGATATTATCTTTAAGCGCCAGACGCTATGGCAACCTGGAGGCCGGCTCAAATATTTTTCACAAAGTGGAGAGTTTTAAATACTTGGGTGTAAGCCTTAGCAGTGCAGATCCTTTAATCAGCGTGAATGATAGACGACTAAAAGTTGTTAATAGAAGTAATTTGGCTCACCTGAAACTTCTCAAAAATAAATAACTATTGAGTTTGTATAAGCTACAAATCTACAGGACGCTAATAGCCAGGACCAACAGCAATATGTGGCTACGAAGCATGGAAACTGATATCTAAGATAAAGAACTTCCTTTTCCACTGTGAATATAAAATACCACGAGAACTATTTGGATTACGAAAAAGACCTTCATTTCTCTTATTATGGGCAATAAAAAGCGTGGAAGAGCGCTAAGAAGATTGGCAGACGATGTTCATGCTGATTTAGGCTTTATAAATGCCAGAAAAAGCTACGCAATGAACCGAGTCGCATGGAGCGCAATTGTGAAGGAACTGACGCACCTCGAGCTGTAATTGCTATGATGATGGTGATGATGAATACTAGATATTTATATATATATATTAGGGTGTCCCAAAAAAATTAAAGTGTTTTTTTTTTAACGCACACCCTCTTATTTTGTTCGAATGGTCTCAAAACATCTAAAAATAAAGTTTCGCTTATTTAGAATCACGGCAACCTGTGCCGAGTTGCGCGGAAACCTAACGGTACTTGTATAGTACGGCGCGCGTGAACTGTCGGATTGATTGCGTGTAATTACTTGTTTGTTTTATTAGTAATCGCGGGTTTTTCGTGTAGTCAACATGTCAGTGGAGTTACGAAGTTCCAAAAAGGAAATATTTTTAATAGGGGACGTAAACCATCGAATTACCGGTTCTAAACTTCCCTCTAACGG
Organism: Anastrepha fraterculus; assembly: GCA_037575425.1. Lineage (NCBI taxonomy): Eukaryota > Metazoa > Arthropoda > Insecta > Diptera > Tephritidae > Anastrepha > Anastrepha fraterculus. The sequence continues at coordinate 1,853 of JAYXIM010032977.1, forward strand.
GCAAGTACTGGCAGTTTTGTTCTATAATATTCGTGAAGTGAACTTGAGTGTCAATGAAAGTGCAAATCTCACAATTCGTGAGTGTATTATTTATTGGGAAAAGGCACGTATACCGACCAGATCAATATCTCACTGTGTTAAGAAACTAGTTAACTTATACCAAGTTTGGAGAGAATTGCAAAAAAATGCGAAAAAAACTCAAGAAGTGTTTGAACAGCGTCGACAGGAGTTTGTTTCAAACTTAAACAATTTGTTAGCCGGAGTGGACAAAAAACTAACAAAAAAGAGGAAAGGACGCGCCTTAGAATCATCGAGGAGGAAAAGCAACGTGCTAAAAATTTTTCATCCTTAGCACCATCAACATCATCTTGCGAACCACCACTAGAAAAGTCATCTTCTGACTCTGAAATAATAGAATTAGAAGAAAATAGGCCCAGCGCAAGAGAAGCCTCCTCTCAGCCCGATAAAACTTCTATGCGGAAAAATATTATAACTCCCAAGTTAGTTGCCGCATTAGACAGGTGTGAATTAAGTGTGAGGGATTCTGTCTTTATAATTGAAGCTACTATTGAGGCTCTGGGTCACAATACGGATGAATTCCCTATAAGCAAGTCCTCCATCCATAGAGTTCGTACGGAAATGCGAAAAGAACGGGCTGAAGCTATAAAAATTGATTTTCAAAACAAGGTCCCGGAGACGGTAACTGTCCACTGGGACGGAAAACTGTTGCCAGCTGTAGATTCACGTAAAAGTAAAGAAAAACGCCTACCGGTAGTTATTACGTACGATAATAAAGAACAAATTATTGCTGTTCCTAAATTGGATAGCTCGACAGGAAGAGGACAGGCAGACGCAGTTTGGGATGCTATTACGAACTGGAACCTTGAAGACAAAGCGCAGATTCTCTGTTGTGATACTACTGCTTCTAACATAGGCCGCATAAATGGAGCATGTGTGCTTCTCGAACAAAAACTGGGTAGAGAAGTGCTTATTTTTGCTTGCCGTCATCACGTTTACGAATTAGTACTTAAAGGCGTGTTTGAAGCGAAAATTAGTCAAATAACTACAAGCCCAGACATCCCATTATTCAAGAAATTCCGAGAAAACTGGAAAAATATCGATCCTGAGAAAAAACAAAGCTGTACAGAAAAGCTATCTTGTTTTAATGTTTCGGAAATTGACAAGCTGCTAGAATTCTACAAAACTGAATTAACCAAAGAAATCGTTAGAGATGACTATCGCGAATTAATTGAGCTTTCAATTATATTTCTTGGCGGAGATTCAGAAAAGAAATATAAGATTCGGCCTCCAGGTGCTATGCAACAGGCTCGATGGATGGCGAGAGCCATTTATTCATTAAAAATATCGTTACTTAGCTCTCAATTCAGAATTTCAAACAAGGATAAGGCAGCTCTGTTGGACGTATGTCTGTTCATCGTGACATCCTACGTAAAACCCTGGCTCCAATGTATTTTAGCAGTAAAGGCGCCGTATCAGGATTTGTGTTTTTTGAAGGCCATGAAAAATTACGAAACAATAGACAAAAGCATTTCAAAAGCAGCTTTGCAGAAGTTTTGCCACCATTTGTGGTATTTGACAGATGAAGTATCTATTCTGGCTTTATTTGATGATGATGTCGATCTAGAAACTAAAGTAAGAATGATTGCTAACTTAACTAGAGAAAACCCAACAGCCCAACAGTTTACTAAAAGGTATAACTGATCTATCTGTTTTAATTTCAGAGAGAAACATTGATGACTTCGTCTCTGTCAAAAGCAAGTTCCTGTTTAATCGACTCCAGATTGCCGACAGTTTTCTGAACAAGTGCCCCTCTTCGTGGTCAAATGATGATTCGTTTCTTCAGGCTAAAAAGAAGCTGCTAGGACTGAAAGCAGTTAATGATACGGCAGAAAGAGCGGTTAAGTTAATGCAAGACTTCCATGGTTTGATCACTGTTCAAGAGGAGCAAAAGCAATTTTTATTACGTTGCGTACAAGAACACCGACAGGTATATCCCGACTGTAAAAAGCAAACTTTGAAAAGAAAATTCGATGTTTTATAATAAAAAGAAAATAAATACGAAATATGTGTTTTATATTTATTTATTTAATTAATCTAAAAATTCAATTAAATCTTTCTCTATTGTGAGCCTATAGCTTTCATACTAACTTTTAAACTCAAAGTTTGACATCAAGTCGGCACGGGTTAATGACATCCGATCTCAATAATATTTTATATTTAAGTTTTTAGAGTCAAATGGAAAAAAAATAAAGGGTGTGCGTATTGAAATTCCGAAAAAAAAAATTCCGCCTTGTAGCCTGGGACACCCTAATATATATATACTATATCATCAAGTCAAGAACAAAAGAGTTAAAAGTTAGGAAATTACATGCTCCTTCGTCTACTATTCCACCACTACGAGTCGAAGAACACAACGAACTAGTAAATGGTACGAATATAAGAGACATTCTAAATATAAACAAAAGCCCTCAGTGTATGAGTTTATACAAAGATTAAAGAAACTAATTAATATCTTATCTACCTCATCTTATCGATGCAAGAAATCGATACCGAAAGGGCAAAACTTGTTGCGGGAAATGACCTTTTGCCAACATTATCTGAGCAATGCAAAACTATTTGGTTTTACTTTATCTGAAGGAGGAAAAGTTTGTATTAAAGTTATCTACACAAAAGGTATGTTTGTGGAAGCAGTTTTGCATTGATTCAAACGAAATATTTCAAAATGAAAATGTTTGCATTTTTTGTGTAATATTGTTTCACTTGGATTCGAACAGGGTGGTTTGATGCATCGTCCGAGTTGGAACTCAAGCAGGCAAAGAAAGTGTTTGAGACGAGGGCGAGAGCTAATTTTCCTTTCGGACGCCCCATATATTAGAGACTTTTACGACACGTCCGCCTATATTCCTCCGCTCACTCACTCTGAATTCGCTTCCGCGCCAACAAAGTTTGTACCACAGATAATTGAAAAAGAGCATAATGAGCTCGAGCAAAAGTTACTAAATATATACACACATATTGTATGTATATATGTACATACGTACGTACTCTCATTGGTATACATGTATGGACCTACATGCATGCGAGGCCTTCACATAGTTACAAATCCGCTTATTTAAAATATTTGTTACTATTTTTAGCTCGAAATTTCCGCGCATACATACATATATACATATGTATGCCATATTTATTGATATTTGCTAACATTAAAAATATTCTAACAAGTGAAAACTACAAATTTTGGTATGCTTCGCTTCCTTTCACTGAAAGGAAATACGGTTGAGCTGTTTTCTGCTTGTCGCGTAAATGATAATTTCCATGAGTTTGATACTAACTGATGAATCTCCTGACTGAGCATCTTAAATTAGGTCAAAAAAGAGACACATTAAAGGAAAGGAAAATCAATTTAAGGAAATTAGTGTGGAAACTCGACGAAAACTTGTCATGCAGTCCATTTCACACCACTTGACTTAATTTGAATTGGCCTACAATAAACTCGACCTCAAATTCAGCCATAAATATGAATATAGTATTTAATAATGATACGATGTATATGTACATAAGGCATTAGTCGATACATTCACACACCGCAATAGAAATTTGAAAATTTTGGATATAATATTTGGAATTTTCGGACGCAAGGAACTGCATGTTGTCGTTTGAATTGCCAAAGTGAAAGGTTCAACTAATCAAGTCACTAAGATGTAACAGCCTGACTGGTTTTCATTAGCACTGCTAAACTCTGAACCTCGTTTCCTGAATTTGTAAAAAGTGGACATAGTAGCAACTTCAAAAGGGGCATACTATACTTCAATGGTTCAGTAGCAATGATATGTCGTCTGCCGTTTGACTTCAAACAACGCAAGAGGGAAACTATATTTGTACCCTTTCTTCTCTTCAGTATATCTACTAACCTACTAACCTATTTACCTACTTACCTACTTACCTACTAACCTACTAACCTACTAACCTATTTACCTACTTACCTACTTACCTACTTACCTACTTACCTACTTACCTACCTACTTACCTACTTATCTACTTACCTACTTACCTACCTACCTACCTACCTACTTACCTACTTACCTACTTACCTACTTACCTATTTACCTACTAACCTATTTACCTACTTACCTACTTACCTACTTACCTACTAACCTACTAACCTATTTACCTACTTACCTACTTACCTACTTACCTACTAACCTACTAACCTATTTACCTACTTACCTACTTACCTTCTTACCTACTTACCTACCTACCTACCTACTTACCTACTTACCTACTTACCTACCTACCTACCTACCTACTTACCTACTTACCTATTTACCTATTTGCCTACTTACCTACTTACCTATTTACCTACCTACCTACCTGCTATGTATGTACCATCCGCTGTTCAAGAGAATATTCGACAGGAATGCGTACTAGTATCACCGGAAATCTTGCGGAAAGTGACAGAAAATGCGATAAAACAGGCACAAATCTATATCAAAACTAGCGGCAACCACTTGACGGAAATCATCTTTTCCACTTAACAAATACAATTGAAAAGATTCAAGTAAGGACTTCCCTCACATAAAATCATTTACTCATAATTTTGGTATTTCGTGCCTATTCCATTTGATATGCACACGCAAATATAATTGGCTACGGCGGCCGCCGAATTAAGTGCTTGCCCCTGGAGAGCTGCTCATAATGCTTTATTCCCTTCAATACCCATCAAACAGACATAAAAAGTGTATTAGATATTCTGGGCTTGAGACTAACTTGGGCCACTCTACAGTTCGACTAAAAATGTTTTCAGAGGTTGGTCTTGCGTATGTCCCATTTTGCATCATTTGGTCAACCTTGAAAATGGATCGCCTTTGTTACGTTTTTTCGCGTGAAAACGTTTGTCACCTACACATAAAACTTTTTCTTGCGACCAAAAATGATGACTTCGGTACATAATTTACTTGTTTTATTTAAATTTTCATATTATTTTATTTAAATATTCACTCGTTTTATTTAAGTACGTTTTGCTATTGAATTCGACCAAATGTTGGGTTCATAAACAGCACAAATATTTTTGTCCGCCTACTCCGAATTTTCAGCTCGAATAGATACTGAGAATTGCATCGATTTTCCTTCCCCTACTGGCTTCAACAAACAGAAAACTGTCCAATGACTTATTTTCTAAGCAAAAATTTTCTACACAAAATATATTTATTAATTATTTTTCTCCTTTAACTGTTCCATTTGTGGAAGAGCATCAAGACGCACACCACAAATAGCAGGAGGAGCTCGGTCAAACACCCAAAAAGGGGGTTAGCGCCAAATATATTTATATTATATAATATATATAAAACTGCTATTCGTGCATAGACATCAAAACATTTCAAAATAGATATCGTGAATTATAGCTGATGGAAATTTTTCAAATCTTTTTTCTTCACCAATACTACCATACTGTATGCACTTCAGTGATTTTATGCCAAGTGATCAAAGTATTTTCGACATCGTCTTTAATTTTTCTAAAGTTCGGTTCTTTTATAGACTTCAGTTTAATTAGAATTAAAATAATAAAAAAAACTTCACAAAACTTTTTATTATTTTGCGATTTATTGAATTCTGAAAATTTTAGAACATATTTTTTAAAGGAACATTTATGCGTATCCTATTGGCAAAAAAAGTTCAGTATGTTAGCGTGCAAAACAAACATTTTAAAAACAATTTTTTGAGGAAAAAATCTGAAATTTGGTTTATTGTAGGATTCACTCTGTTAAGAAAAATTAATAAGAATTAAAGGGTGGTTAAATTTCAAGTGCCGATGTTGAATGTGAACCACACCTAAACGCCAACGACACCGGTGGTCTTTCTTTGGGGTTATTTGAAAGAAAAGGTGTACGTCGATAGGCCAGCAACAACTCAAAGGCTAAAGGATGAGATAATTCGGCACATTAACGGCATAGAACCTCAATTATGCCTCTCGAGGGCGCGGCGGCCATTTAGCCAATATTTTCTTTCATACGTAATTGAGCTACAGCAATATTATCACAATAAGGAGAAACGATAATAATTTCTTAAAAAAATTGTATTTTACTCAACATCCACACCCGCCCTTAAAACTTAACCACCCTTTATAAAGAAATTTTTTACTGTGAAATTGATCCAATTTGAAAATTTTAGAATACATTTTTAAAGGAAAATGTATACAGTTTTTTTTTGACATTAAACTTTTTTTTTAATTTGTTAGGGTGCAAACAAGTTTTTGAAACAAATTTCTGAGGAAAGATTGCTGTAAATTTTTCTGAAATTTTTTTTATTTGTAGGATTCAGTCTATTGAAAGGTAAATTTACACAAAAAAAGATATGTATTGTTTTGAGATTTATTCAGTTTTGAAAATTTTAGAATAGATTTTCTGAAGGGAATATTAGATAAATTAAATTGAGTTTTCCGAAGACGAATAAAAAACGCGATGTGTGATACTCAACGTTTAATTTCGAATAATCAAAATAGTGATGACATATTTACCAGAGATGTGATTAACTGACATACGCATTGATACATTTGTTGGGTTGATATTCAAAGTATCATATTTCAACAATATTAACTTAAAAAAAATTCAAGTTTTGATTTGTTAGGCTGCAAAAAGCCTTTTAAAAACAATTTTCTGAGGAAAAACAAATTTTTCTTTTATTTTTATTTTTTAGAAAAAAAAAATTTCATGGTTTTCACAAACAAAAATATTTGTTTTTACTTTTTTAAGCTGCGAAAAACATTTTAAAAACCATTTTCTGCGGAAAAAATATTATTTTTTTATTTTTATTTTTTAGAAAAACGTTTTTTCGTCCTTTTTTATTTCAAACAATTTTTTTTTAATTTTTTTAGGGTGCCAAAAATCCTCTAAAAACAATTTTCTGAGGAAAACATTTTTATTTTCATCTTTTAGAAAAATTTTTGTTTTATTTTTGCATTAAACAAATTTTTTGTAGATTTGTTAGGCTGCAAAAAACCTTTTAAAAACAATTTTCTGAGGAAAAAAAAATTTTCCTTTTATTTTTATTTTTGGAAAGAAAATTTTTGGTTTTTTTTTTTACATTAAACTTTTTTTTTTAATTTGTTAAAGTGTGAGAAACTTTTTCAAAACAATTTTCTGAGGAAAAATAATTCTGTCGTTTTTTTACTTAAACACAGCTTTTTTTTGTAATTTGTTAGGATGCAAAAAGACTTTTTATAAACAATTTGCAGCAAATTTTTCTGAAAATGGTTTTAGTTGTAGGATTTAGTATATTAAGGAGTAAGCTTAAACAACTTTGAAAAAGATTTTTACTATTTTGAGATTTTTTCAGTTTTAAACATTTTAGAAATAACTGTTTAAAGGGAAATATACTCGTTTGTTTTACATAAAAAAAAATTTTAATTTGTTAGGGTGCAAAAAAAACCCCTTTAATAATAATTTTCTAAGGAAAAAATAAATTTTTTTTTTACTTTTATTTTTTAGAGAAAAATATTTTCGTTCTTTTTTACATTAAAGATATTATTTGTTTATCATTTTCTAAGGAAAAAACGTATATTTTTTATTATTTAGAAATAATTTTCTTTGATTTTTTTACATTAAACATTTTTTCTTTAAATTTGTTAGGGTGTAAAAAAAACTTTTCAAAACAATTTTCTGAGGTAAAAACTATTTATTTTATAAAAAAAAAAGTATTTTTGTTGCCATTAAAAACCAACCCGGCTCGATTTTTTTTTGGTTTTTGTTTTTGTTAGTAATAGCTAAGGCTGTGTTCAGTAATCCCTTATAGTTTCACTTTTCAAATTACATCTAAATACGTTCAGCAAACCCGCAAAAAAATCGGTTATCTATTGGCGCTTCGATCGAATTTCAAACAAATACGTATGCTGACTACGCAGCAATATTTTTAACTCCAGCGATGCAGCAATATTTTTAACTGATTTTAGTGCCTTCAAATTCTCTACATGTCAACACACACACACATACACCCTCATAACAATCTTTTACTATTTCATATATGGAATTATGAGATTAAAATCCACGCTTAGGAGATTATTTCAACAAATTGTGACAAACCAGCGAATTCAAAACAACAACACAACAACAGAAAAAGAAATTTGCCAATTGTTGGCAAATACATTATGACAGCATAAAAAAGCAATGAAAATGTCATAACAAGCAATGGCATGCATCAGAACACAAAACCAGAGATTCTAGAAAACAACTCACACAAACATTGCTTATGTATGAGTGTATGACTATATGAAATAATAAATGAAATCACTAAAATCGCCGATTTGGCGACACTTCCAAATAATCCAGCTAAAATCTGTCCTTAATATTTTATTTCATGGCTTTTATGAGGAGTTAAGCTGATTTAATTTATATCCATGTATGTGTGTTTGTACGTGCCAAGTTTGTTATTTTGTTTTGTTTCGTTTGTCGAATTTAGCACCGAGTGCGGAGAATAAAAGTTGCGGAAAAACTCGACTTTAATCGGGTGAATCATTCATGTTTGCACTTAAGTATACAGAGGGATTAAGAAAAATTTAAATACATCTATTTAAGAAATTCAGCTTATATGGAATTTGCATAGAACGAAGGAGCTTAGAAAAAATTTGAATACATGAAAGAAAATCTGCAGAAAATTAAACAAAAATTAACATATATAAATAAACTATAGAAGTTTACTGGGAAGAAGTAGCAACAATTTACATATAATCTAGCATGCGAGTGTATTGTACAAATATATATGTATAAGAGTACGATCTATAGTCTGTTCAGGCGAGTATTAATAAAAAGTACAAACAATTCTTAACTTTTATTCCAAAGCATGTGATATGTACAAATTTGCATCCTTTTACTATTACTAAGGATCACGCAATGAGGTCATAAACTTCAAGGATTAAATATTTTTCCTGCCATGGATATCATGCATTCAATGACAAGCTTGAAAATCGTTAAAAATACAATTCACGTTCTATTTAAATAAAAAAAAATGTCCATGGATTTTCGTATTTTCCGTTCATAACCAGCTAATTAGGCTGCATTTAGCGAGCATGGGTTTTTTATCGCAATAATTTAACAGCAACTCTAAGTCTTATATTATACTTTGTTATTTTGATTGGAAGTTCCGATGAGACAGTTGTACCCAATTTTCTTCGCCTTTTATTGTGTGCAATTTGGTTTAGTGATGTGCCTGATGTACGAGAAGCCTTGCAGAAGCAGCACGATGCGTCTTCATGTATCAACGGATAACCGTGGATGACTTGCGTATGGCTGAAACATACTCTTACAAACATCAAGTTTCGATTCAGCAGTAAAGCTAGGTTTAGTCATGGAAGGGTTAATATCAGCATAATGGTGAAGGCAATCATTTTAATTCAGTAAAGTCTTTTTATGTAAGTACTGCTTTATGAACACCTTCAGATCAGCTTTTTCGAGAGCGTCAAAATATAGTAAAGGCTCCATGTGCAAACTTTTAGTAATATAGTCAACGAGTTGTTGTTGGTGTATAGTATTGTTGTATTGATATTGACATCATCGGCCTTAACAACCGCGCTGTTAGTTCTGCCTTCTCCAAACTAGATAAAGAGGCAAAGCGAATAGGTCTGGTGGTGAACGAGGACAATACGAAGTACCTCCTGTCTTCAAACAAACAAACAGTCGGCGCACTCGCGTATCGGCACCCACGTCACTGTTGACAGTTATAATTTCGAGGTTGTAAAAGACTTCGTTTATATAGGAACCAGCATTGAAATCCAACGTAGAATCTCTCTTGCCAACAAGTGCTACTTTGAACTAAGTAGGCAACTGAGCAGTAAAGTTCTCTCTCGACGAACAAAACTAACACTCTACAAGACTCTCATCATGCCCTTCCTAACGTATGGCGCAGAAGCGTGGACGATGACAACATTTGATGAAGCGACGCTTGGAGAGTTTGAGAGAAAGATTCTGCGCAAAATTCTTGGACCTTTGCACGTTGGTGACGGCGAATATCGCAGGCAATGGAACAATGAGCTGTATGAGCTTTACAATAAAATAGACATAGCACAGCGAATAAAGATCCAGTGGCTATGTTGGCTGGGTCATGTCGTCCGAATGGATACAAACGCTCCAGCTTTGAAAGTATCCGATGCGGTACCAGCTGGTGGTAGCAGAGGAAGAGGAAGACCTCCTCTGCGTTGGAAAGATCAGGTGGAGAAGGACTTGGGTTCACTTGGTGTGCCCAATTGGCGCCGGTTAGCACGAGAAAGAAACGACTGGCGCGCTTTGTTAGCCTCGGCCAAAATCGCGTAAGCGGTTATTGCGCCAATTAAGAAGAAGAAGAGGAGTCAACGAGTTCATGGCCATGAATACCCAGGTGCCCTATACCTACATCAATCACGTCATTGACACAAGTTTTTAGTGCGTCGACAGCAGGTTGCTTGTTAATCCAAATGCAGAATTTACCTTGATAAAGTGCCATAATTTCACTAGTAAAGACTGAACTGTGATTTTGCAGTAAGCCCTTTCTCAAGACCATTATGTCTTTAGAAGTAAACGCAAAGGATGTTAAAGAGGTATTTTTTTTAACCATCTGTGAGTATGGGTTTGAACGAATGTAGTTTAATATACAAAGTGTTTGCCTTTCTTTCACAGAATACTAGATAATTATAAAAAATTTTTTTGCTCTATTGAGTGAGTATTATTTCAAAAACAGCTAGAATTTTTGTAAGATCGCTGCTACTATGAGCAGCCTGCTTCCAAGAGAAACTTTATTAATGGAGCTCAAGTTTCTGGAGTTCATCGTGCACCGGCGCTGAGAATTTTTCTAGTTCTTTACTCTATAGAATCTGTAAATTATATTTTAAATTACTGAATTCCTAAAATTCCTAAATTCCTCGTTTAGTAAAATGATAGGCCATCCTCCAATATGTGGCCAGAGTTCTTCTGTTAGCTCTTAAGTTGTTCTTTGATCAGAACAATTCCATGTCAAGTGATTCGAATATTTTGCATATTGTGATAATTTTGCCTAGAAATTGGTTTATTTGAAAGTCTGAGAGTAATATGAAGCAAACTGAAAAAATATCGAAAAAAATTGTAAAATTGAGATTTCTTCATAATTGAAAATTTTGGCAAAGAGAAATTGGTTAAAAGTTTTTGAAGTCAACTATTTTAAAACAATACAAATATACACAAATTAAAAATAAATTTTTTGGATAAAATATGCTTAATAAAGAAGTTTAAAACAATTGAGGTATACATAATTTTTTACATAAAATATACACAATATTAAAAATTTTCCAATTTTCTTGTATAAAATGTTAAAATAATAAAAAAATTTAAGTACATAATTTGAGTACATATTTTTTTGATTTTTAATAAATTTCTTTTTAAATTTTTTGATCAAATATATTTACACAAAAGAAATTATTTTTTGAAAGACAATTTAAATTTTGTTTTAACATTTTTTGAGAAAACAAATATTTTTTTGGCAATTTTGAGAAATACCCCACCGATGATTTCTTATAGTTTTTCATTCATTTTACGTGTTTGATTATATTTTATTTTGTTTAAGCTTAAACAACAATAAAATTGTTAAATAAACAAAAAGAAATGCAGAGCTGTCAACGGAGGCATTTAGCTGTTCGAATATAGCTCGCAATGTCAAGAGAATCTCACTATGAAACTTTCAGCGATTACAACAAAAATTATTTTCCCAAACATAACAAAACAATGATCTTTCAAAAAATATTAAATATATATTAATAAATGATTAATATGAATGCATATTTCATCCTAAAATATTAAGAGAAAAATAAATTTTAAAAATTTTGAAAACTTTCAAAAACTTTGTACCAAAATTGTCAACTTGGAATAAATCGGAAAGTTATTAACTTTTTTTCAAAATTTTTCAGCGTAATTCCTATAATAGGCAAATCTACGAATACACCAATTTTTATAAAAAAATACTACAATGTCCAAAATATTTGGATCACTTGAAATGGAATCACTCAAGCGCCTTTGCGGTTGTAGCATCATAAAAGTGCTCTGACGCTAAGCTGATAGTTTGCGTCTCAGCTGTTTTTTTGTCTTTGGGAAGTGCAGAAAGTGCTCTTTTGCTCACACCACTACGATTTATAAATTAATTTAACTTTTTCTTATCAAATTTACCAGCAGTTTTATACCATTCGATATCAATATGAGCTGCTGTTCAAATAATCCCAATTCAATTGATAATCCCAAATATGTTAATCAGTTTAATTGTCGCTTATACCCTATTTGGATGTCTGGTCGAGCTTCTTTTCTTATTTGTGGTGTGGGTCTTGATGTTAATGCACAAATGGAGGGACCTACAGTTTTAAGCTGACTCCGGGTGGAAGATATTTTTTATAAAGACCTTTTTCATATCAGAAATACACACGGAGGTTTGCTTGTTAAAAAAATCGGTTCGATGTACGGAGATTTGAACTTACGCATCTTCGAATGGTAGTCTCGCATGAACCAATTCTACTAAGGTGGCCACCAAGTTCAAACATTACCTAATACGGTTTGAGAGCCCTAACAACCGCTTGCTTATCTGACAAGATTGCAATGCTTTGATTCTGGTTGTTGTGTTTGATGTTGAAGTAGGAACATTTTTTTATTGTAAATGCTTTCGCCTGTCAATTTTCCCTTGGCTTCAAAGTGCCTCAGCATTGGTCCAAATAAATCATACCCGGCACTTTTTTCAGTAACTGACTCATTTGGACACCAAGTAGTCGTATATTGATTTATCTTGAATGCCTCAAATATACCCACATTATTACCTTTGCCACTTATCTCAGTTCTAAATTTTTCCACATCCACGGTTGTGTGGTAACACTCAGTAATGCGATTTCTATTCGTTTAGAAATAGCACATATAAAAGTTGGATGCTTATTCTGGCGACTGTAAGATTCAGAACTTGTATCACGACAAAGTGACCAAGAGTGCTCAGCGATCACGCAACGAATTCCTTTTCCTTATAACGCTTTTCAACTGTTTGGTGTCCAGAACTCATTTCCTAGTAGTTTTTTGCTCGTTTAATTTGCAATTGTGATTGAGACCTACTAATTAGTTATAGGAGAGGTACATTTATCAGCGGCTTTCCAATTGCTACGATATTAAGAATATTCAGGGAAACAAAGAAGTTCGCCTGGGATTGAGCAATTTTTTGTTTTTTTTGTAAATTGCTTTCCTATACCTATGCTACGAGTATTTACAACATTCCGGGAAACAAATTAGTTCATTTTGGATTAAGCAAAATTGTTTCGTTATAAAATATTTCTACTAATTTCTTTTCATCACATTTGGATTTAGAAAGAAATGCTGCACAGGAATAATTATGCTTTTGACACAGACGTATTTTTTCTTAAATTTTTTAAAATTTAGCGTTCTTCACATGTGTTTATTTACTTTGCCACTTACAGTTATCTAAGAAAGTTTTCTGATATTTGCCAATTATAGATATTTTCGACCTGTTGAGTCAAATTGCATAGACCGTCTCTTTGCAGTAGAAAAGATCATGCATCACTTGTACTGGACATGCTCCTCGGCGTAGCGTGGGCCCAGCTCGTGTGAGTTTATTGAACTACAACAAAGGTAAAGTAAACTCTCAAGTTGAATGGTGCAAGGTAGCAAAACCAGAAGAGACTCTCTTTAACAAAAAAATGTTATGCTAGATAAATATTTGTATATTTCGCCACTTCTCTTCATTAATTTCTATAACACGATTATTTGCTTTTCAATGCTGTAAATACATTTGTTTGCATATGCATATATTTTGCACACATGCAGGTACTTACCTGCGACGCCTTTATTACAGCCCACTTTATTGATATTTATTTTGTTGTTGATTGTGTTACATTCTTGTTATTGTTTTCAAATTTGTTGTTTATATATTCTTACTGCTTCTTTTTTATGTTTTTTTTTTTTGTTTTTGTCGAACATAGAGGGTAACCACATCAGAGGGCAACCACTCTATCGGGTATTGTCTATCTTGGCACGTTGCATTACTCATACGCTATGTAACACCGTGGCTATACATTAGGGTGCATCAAATATAGGCTGATAGTGGAATTTATTTAACAATTACCAAATAGTTCTCTTTTGAAGGGCAATATGAGGTTGATACTTCTCATTTTCAGAAATAAAATACTCTAACGCTGACTTGCGGAAATAAAAAAAAAAATTGGCTAGATATTCGAGATCTGAACTCTTCATAAAAAAAATAGAAATCGGTACTGTGTGGTGCTTCAATGCCAAAAGTCGAAGTAAGTTGAAGAAAACCTGCCCTGTCTCCACACTTCACGTCCAAAAAAGTAATAAATCATCGCACGAAAATTTTCTCAGGCCAATTCCAACTTTTGCCGCCGCCGTAGCCGAATGGGTGGTTGCGTGACCACCATTCAGAGGTATGTAGGCTCGAAAATCCCTGCATGAAATACCCAATTAAAGGAAAGGTTTTTTCTATTCAGGGTCGGTCCGCGACAGGCAATGGCAAATCTCCGAGGAATACTTCTGCCTTGCAAAAGATCCTCAAAAGAAACCATTTGCAGCTCGGAGTCGTCTTAAAACTATAATTACCTCCATTTATCGAACAATATCAAGACGCACACCTTAAATACGAGGAGAAGATCGCTCAAAAAGGGAGTAAGCGCTAATTAAAAACCAAAAAAAAAGCGAAACGCTCCACATTTTGACCGAATTGAATTTTTGAACTCACTGAAAAAGAACAAGAAAAGCTCGTTAGTGAAAACTTGACTTAAAAATTTACGCTAAAAAATACTCAACTTTTCTATAAAAATATTGAATCGGAGCTCATCACATATAAAAGGCAACTCTTTTAAGAATTTCACGAAAAAATTTCCGAAAAATACTAAGATTTACGCGAATTAGACCAATTGGAATGCGAGTGTATCTCCATAAATTTCATTATTTTAATTCCGTTGACAAAATTAAAAAAATTTTTTTTTTGTTTTATTTTGTGCAGAGCTTTTAAGTTTAAAGCCTCTTATCGTCAAAACTGATTTTAAGGCAAAAATATTTTTGAAAATCTATTTTCAAATTATTTTCACATCAATCCAGCTTATGTGATATATTTCCGAAATATTTTGGCGGACATTCTATAATTCTAAAAATTTTATATTTCCGTTAAGGAACTTTTTTATTTGCGTTGTGACACCCTATTATACATATTCACATACTTTATGAGTTTGCACACATGCACACACACATACACAGATGCGCGCGTATATTTTAATTTGAAATTTGTTTGGCCACTGATAAGTGTAGGACACCACTGAGCTACGTGTTGTGGAGTGGCCTCAAAGCGCTCGTAAATATTTGTTTACACCAATCCCCACACCGCACTGTCTTTTCCAGTGGCGCGCAAAGTTGCCAGCAGCATCGCCATATAAATTATATTGCCAACATTTACCTGTGGTCGTTGGCAGTTTATCTGCTAATGTTTTTTTTACTTTATGTGAGTAATACAATTTTTTTTCTTTTGCATGTCACGCTTTGTTTTTGTTTTGCTTTGCACACCTGCTTTCGCAAAAGTGTTCATTGTCATTTCTCACACCCAGTATCACCAAGAGTCGCTATTTTGCTGCGTACATTCATTGATTTTCTATTTGGATATTTTTTACAAATCTCTAGTAAATGCTTTGCCATTAATTCACAAAAGCTCTTTATTTAGTTTGCTTGATAAATAAATAAAATATTATTTATCTTTGACATTCAATGCCCAAATTTCGGGGTCAAAGTAGCGCATGTAAACAAACATATTTGCATAAATATTTAGAGATGTCTCAACAATGGCATTGTTTTCAGTTTTGTAATGCATTTCTGGCTTTAGGCAATAGGCATTGTATAGCTGAAGGACGAAAAAACGTTTTTGACAACTCACAGATATGCGTCAACCGCTAGAAGTATAATATATATATATATATATATATATACATGTGTATTATTTTTAATTAGAAAATTTGCGAGGATGATTAATCTACATACACATCAAGAGCACTCTTAATTCCGATAGCTTCAGCAAGAATAGCATGCTTGCCAGAAGGGTCTGTAAGTCTGTAGAAATAACACTGCACGAAGTTGTTGGAACAGCAGAGAAATCTCGTAAAAATAAGGAATTTACAGCTTTTCTCCACCTGGATATCGAAGGAGCGTCCAACAACGTTGATGCGAAATTGATTAACAAACATAGATACAAATGAAAAGTTTATTCGATGGATAGGCAATATGCTATCTAACAGAGTAATCGCCGCGAACATAGGCATCACTAGTCTAGCAACCAGTTACCAGTTACTAGAGGAACCCCACAGGGGGTGTTATCCCGGCGTTACTATGGAACCTAGTCTTAAATGAATTGCTTATTACCATGAGCAAGAAAATGATCCAGATAGTAGCTTATGCAGACGATGTAGTCATCCTACTGACAGAGAAGTTTCTCTCGACTATCAACAGACTCATGCAATCAGCGTTAAGGGAACTCTCCAAGTGGCAGCCTCAAACGGTCTTATGATTAATCCAACTAATACCAAACTAGTTCTGTTCACTAAAAGATGTAATATACCGAGTTTTCAATTACCATCTATAGATAGAGTAGCACTCAATCTATTGATGAACGAAGCCGAGTACCTTTGCATAACCCTGAACTCAATGCTTTCTTAGAAAAGGAACACCGAGAAAAGGATAAAGAAAGCTTGTAATGCCCTCTTCATCTTTAAGGAGACATTTGCTGTACATATATAAACCACTGGGCTTACAAATACGATCATCAGAGCCATTTTGACTTATGGAGCTTACTTGTGGTGGGAGGTATTGCAAACGCAATCCTATATAAAGAATCTCATAAGAGTCCAACGATTAGCTTATTTAGTAATAATAGGTGCGCTCCGATCGATGCCTCAGATGGCGCTGGAAGTGATCCTACATATTCCATCCATTCATATATATGTAAAAGGAAAAGCAGCCTAATCTGCTTCCAGGATTAAAGAAGCAGACATGCCAAAAGAAACACGCATGGTCACGCGCGATGCAGGATTGACACTGGAGCAGGAGTTTACTCGGAACAATTATACTTAAATTGCTTATTTAGACTCTTAGACTGGGACAGTTTCTTCCAAGCTGAGAGCAGCGCTGTAGATTAAGCAGCAAAGCGATAAGACTAAAGGACTTACCTCCAGCAAACCTTACCATTTTTTTTATAGTCTAGCAGGCCTGGCCTCGGCGCATCAATTCAAGATGTGTTAAAGAATGCAAGAGGTCGCCCTAGCTCAACCAACAACGCAACACAATGCTTTGTTGGTTTCCCGGCCACTCCGGAGTGGAGGGAAATGAAAGAGCGGATGAGTGTGCAAGGATAAGCTCTGAGCTGGACCTTCAGCGAGTGATAAAGGATATAATCATTCCTCTAAACGAGCTATACCCTGCGATTGACCTGAGCGTAATCGCGGAAACCAACAGAAGGTGGTCTCTGACTGCTAACTGCAGAGTCTCCACAGCACTCTGGCCAAAACTGAATCTTAAAAGGACAAAGTGTATGCTCACCGATACAGGGGAGTTCCAATAACTATTCCGGTTAACTCCAGACTTGAATGACGACCTAATTTTTCAGGTTGACAGTCCTTTTAGAGGTTCCAAAATAACAACGATTTTGACTGAAGAACAATTAAATTTTGCCATCTTTAAACTAATTCAAGCGTTACTAAATTCTAGCTGCACTGCGATTTTTTGCAACTTGATGTTATCAACGACCAGTAGGTGAGCAATGGGGAATAGCCATGAGCCACCTGTCCGTTAGCAGAAGCGTATACTGTATAACAGATGCAATCAACCGTTCCTTGTTTTGCGCAAGAGGGATGCTTCCTGTGATCCAAGTGGAGCGGCAAGCGCCAAAAGAAATTTTTGATTGAGTTGCGCGGCTTCTTTGATATCCTAAAGCAATATACAATGAACAAAAACTGTTAAATAGACATTTTTCGAATACAGAATTATTTTCTTTATTTCATACAATTTTTCGGAATTTTTTTTTTTTAAGAATATCTTAAGCTTGAGCCGATAGAGCCAATAGTAAAGTGGTTGGAAAGAAAAATTTGTTGATTACCGTTGGAAGCACTGATGTATGGTATAGTATTTGTGTAACACAATTATCGATATCACAACTCTGAAAATGAGGTTCATTCCAGCTAGATTTATCGATTCCTTCACTGTGCGCTTTTGCCAACGATTCTATTCTGATAATATGGCTGTGACACCTCGATATCTGTACTGGCAAGTGAATTCTTCATACTTTTTCCTTGAAGCAAATAATTTACTAATTTTTATTCAATACTTTTTTCGAGTTGGTACTTGAAATCAATATTTTTTTTAGTATATTTTCGATACGGAAACGCCATAACTATCATTTGTTATAAATCCAAAACCTCATGTCAAAGTAGACTATGTAAATTGAAATTATCTGAAACATTTGTTTTTTGTTTTTTCACGTTTCTTATAAGTTGAAACATTGACGGAGTAAAAAAATGCAACTACCGAATTGTGATTGAAGCTCTTTTTCACGGTCTTACAAAAAAAAAATAAATTCGACCAAGTTGCATAATCTAAACTTACTGCACAGCAACGTGCGATATAAACGTAAAGCAACGATACAAAACTGTGCTGTGCTGTAATGTTTGTGGGTAGCTTAGACAGTCAAAGCAGCATCACACAGACGAAGCGCAACGAATATTTGAAATTGCGTTGTGACTGAACTGTTTGAAATTTCACAGTCAGGGCAACAGAACAGCGCAACGAAAACCCAAATTTAAGCCGAGCTTCAAGTAAGCTATAGAAATTTGCGCAGCAAAACAAAGCCACAAAAGTATGGAAACAAAAAGAATTGCTTTCGCAGCATGAAAAAAGTATATTTTTTAGTGTTGTCTTATGATATCGGTTTTTCAAACGCTGGTGAAGTAGTCTGTCTTTTACAAAATACTCTTCTCGAAAGCAAAAAAGAACCGCCTCTGAGACAAGTATTTAGAGGAACTGCTTTTTGTACCACAGTTAATTGAATGTAAAAGTATTAATTTTTGTGATTTTTTCTATGTAAGATTCAAGTAAAATGTGAAAAAATTAGTTGCCGTTCAATAATAAAAATCAAATAAAAATTCTGACTTAAATAATTTAATTTTTTTATACTATACTTGAATATGCGCGATACTTTCACCGATATTTATTCAGCTCTCGATACTTTGTTGCGATACCAGAAAAAGTAAAAGGTTTGCTACCAAGGAGGCATGAAATGATCACTAAATATGGGCTGCGAAGATGAGGCAGACCCTGTTAAGCTACTCGTCCAAAATGTGGATAAAATCAAGTAAATCGTCTTATTGGGTCGGTATATAAGCACTCGTTCGATCCACTGATGCACACCCAGAGAAAATTTAATCTCAAAAAATGAAATCCAAGCGAGTAATTAGAGAAAAAAATTATTTTAATTGTCTGTCTGTTGTGCGCACAATGGCTTACGAACTAAAAGATTCTTTGTGTCCTACTTCATGTTTAGAAGTAGTTAATACTAGTCCCTATGACTGGCTCTACCAACTTAAATTTTTTTACATCTGGTTCTTTTTAACCTAGATGCCCCTGTCTCAGGTTGGAAGGGGATAAAAGCCAAATTCTTTTAGTAAACTTTCCGCGTTACGGACAAATTTCAGAATATCAGCAACAAGAGATTTTATTGATTTTATTCGGGTCCATTTGATTTTGATGAAAGATGAGCAGTCTCGTCTTTGCCAAGGCAATACAGTTACACAGAGCCTTACTCGGTCTCATCCCAATTTAAGTAAATGGCGGTCTCGGTAGTCTAGCGTAAGTGCACTAGCCTGCCATCCCAGAGGTTGTGGGTTCGAAGGACACGTAAAGCACTTTTCCAAATTTACCTACTTTTCCTGTTTCCCAAACAAACAACAAAAAAAAAATTCTCATTCCTCAAACCCAAATAAAACCTTATCTATTCCATCCTTACTCCCACACAATGTTCAGTTCATTATTTGTATTGTGGCTTCTAAAACAAGCAAAAACAAACAGTGTAACACATTGCATCAGGGGCGTCAGGAAGAGGAAGCGGGCAACCGCTCTGGGTCTGCACTATTACCAGACACACTAAATTTAGCGAAGTTCTCAACCATCTGTGTGATTCTTCTGCAGAAAAATGGGAAACACAGATGGCGCTCCAAGCAGTAAGACGGCGTTGTTCCTAAACAACGACTGGTGGGCATTCGCACAACTTAGGATTGGTAGCGGCAGGCTAATCACCTGCCCTGTGAGAAATTAAAATAGTTTAATGAAACCAATGCCACACAAGACATGTCGAGGTCGTGTGCTACCGAGAGGATTGAACAAGGAAAAAACAAAAAACAAAAAAAAATGTAAGTAAAACTGACCTGTCAGAAAACCAACTGCTATATTTTCTTTATGTCTACTTTACGCTTTTATGCCGTTCCTATTGTAGGTAAAAGGTCTTACCAGAATTTGGCTTGACGGAGTTCTTGGGTGTCTACCCAATGGGTAATTCTTTGAGTATTCTCCAAAATATTTGGTTCAGTATGGTTCCGAAGTAAAGTGGCCTACTGAAAAGAAAGCAGCAGAACGTCTGCATTCGATAGAAAAATGGCAAAACAGATGGAACTCGTCTGTTGGACGTTGGACCTATAGACTTATCCCCAAAATTAGCCAATAAGTGACCAGAATACACGGAGGTGTAGAGTACTATTTTACCCAAGCAGCAAAAAGATAATAGAAACTCTAAGTGCAAATGTTGGGACTGTTACTACTAGTTCAAAACCCGCTATTAAATTCCTAGAGGTGATGGTTGACAGTTGTTTAAACTTCAAACGCACCTGGAATACGCTTGGAAGAAGGCATCGAGTGTGCAGTCCTGTCTGTCGCGAATAATGCCAAACAATGGCGTACCTAGCAACAACAAAATAGTACTATATAGCAGGGTAGTCAGTTCGGTTCTTTTGTATGCCGCACCGATCTGGACTGTTGCACTCAACCTATCCGTCTGTCGGCTAAGCGCTTTGCGAACTATCTGCGGCTTCCGGACGATGCTTTCTTCGTTACAGCAGGACAGTATCGTGTAGAGCAAGTCGTAAAACCATTGCAGAAGAGGAAAGGCGTCGTTCGATCGCCCACTGGCAACACCGGTAAGACAAATCACCGAAAGGTAGATGTATGTATGGGCTAATACCCATTCTTACGACGTGGTTAGAAAATAACCACAAACCTTCACCTAACCCCATTTCTTGCAGGGCACGAGTATATCGAAAATACTTCCACAGATTCCCTAAACTGCCCAATCTGCACGGAGTGGGAAGAAGACGCTGACCACGTCTTGTTCCAATGCCCACGCTATGCTCACGAAACTTGTGGTATATTAAACGGAGAAAATATTATAGATTTTATGCTAAAATCGGGTGATAACTGTAAGCAAATCTGCGCGCATGAAAATAATTTCCACAATGATATAAGATGCGTCGTGGTTCGTAAATGAAATAAGTGGCAGCCCATGAGCTAACCAGCCCCGTGAAGTAATTCCTTTTTAGACAATTCCGCGGGGAGAGTGGAATATAGTGAAGAGGTGTTTAGTACATAGGTGCAGTTGTGAGGCTACAAGTCGTGCATACTACTATGTCGGTATAGCAGCACTCATGGGCGTCATTCCGTAAAAAAAAGCCCTCGACAGGAGGTAGCCTGTCTACGAACTGACGACGAATCACAGACGCTCAAGTCAAGTGCTCACAATATCATTACTTTTTATTCCAGGGTAACAGATACAAGATATGATACAGACAAAGAATACGAAGCTACTCCTTTTAATGCACCTTGACTATCCGAGGGTGTGCACCCTTGTTGCTCTCATATGTTTTATTCTTGCACAGATTGAAATTGCTTGAATTTCAGCCTGAAAGACGCTACGCCATTTGCCCATTGGTTCGGAGATTTTCTTATTTAGACCATGGATTTACACGCCGACACCAGTATTTGTGTTCGACCCGTCTGTGAACCATTCGTAACATCTGGGATCGATCCAAGGCATCGAAGAATCGTATCTTAATTTTATCCTCGATATGAAGCGAAAAATGATTAGAGCCTTTAACTCCTACTTTATCTTATCTTCACTACAGGAGAAGAGGTACGCAGAATGAAACACCTCACGCAAGAATGCATCCTTAAATTCAATAGCAATAACACCTTGGGATTCAATAAAAAACTTAAATATTTAACCACAAAAGACACCGCAAAGAAGGAGGAGGAAGTAAAAGAGGATGCCCACGACAGAAATGGTTAGATGACGTCGAATCAGATGTTAAGGAAATGAACGTACACAACTGGAGAGATGAAGCCATGGACAGAATAAAGTGGAGAAAAATTGTTGATGAAGCTGTGGTGTACCCCAAATTGTGAAGCTAAGGAGGAGAAAAAGAAGATAATTGCATTTTTGTAATTTGATTAGTAAATAAAAATGTCATTGCCTTCAAACTGACATATCGCACCCTAAATACAAAAGGGTCACAACTCAAAATTTTCCACACTCGAGCTTGACTTGTTTACAGTAGCACAGAAAACAAACTATGTGACATATCACGCTGAAATTTGCCATATAAGCTTATAACAGTCTTACCAAAAAACAAAAAATTTATTTTTGCCATATGTCATCCGCGGACCGTTTTATTGATAACGTCTCGTTCATATTTGAGCAGAAGTACATTTTGAGTTGTGACCCTTTTGTATTTAGGGTGCGATATGTAAAAGGGTTAGAGTGATTTATTTATAATCACGCATTTTGGCCTGAGCTAATACTATAACAAAAATATAAAGCATGAACATTTAATTGAATAAAATAGTTATTCAACCCAGTGAACTAAATTAAGATTGATCAGTATTCCAATTTCAAGTTTATCAAATATTGTCAATAGCCATCTCCAGGTGCATTGACTTACGCTGCACGAAGCGGGTGTTATTTGCATATGTTGATATAAATTTATTTCCTGCATATTTCAATTTCAGTGCCAATATTAGCAACAGCGGGAGCTCTAAAGAGGTCAATAAAACTGTCGGCCTGACAAACTTACGAAGACCTGTATTTAAAGCCATTTATAATGTGTCTTTGACATCTGTTGAACATTTCCATATATTTGTGTGTGTGTGTGTGTGTTTGTACTTAAAGTAACGACCCAGGCAATTTACAATGCGTAGATTACAAAAGTACTCAATTAATGGCAGACACAAATGGTTTGACAACAAGGAAGCTGTGCGACGGCTTTGCATTGTGTAACTGAGATTTAATAGTCTTCACTCAATTACAAATTACATGAAAAGGAAAATAGTAATAAAGATTGACATTGATAAAGGTTGGGTAATAAATTATGAAAATCACGATTTAATTTTGTGTACGGTACAGGACGATTTAATAGATATGTTTGTATGTTTCTGTGAGGTAAAGATATTCAGTAAAATTCCATCTAATTTTTGTTTGTAATATTTTACATGATAATAAACGACGCCTAGATGTCAGTAGTGCATAATTTGTAGTTGAACTTTTTTTTTGTGCAAATAATCGTCCGAATGACGCAGAGGCTTGGACGATGACCACATCCGATGAGGCGTCACTTGGACTGATTGAGAGAAAGATAGAGAGATTCTGCGGAAGATTTGTGGACCTTTGCACATTGGTGACGGCGAGCACGCAGCGGCATAGGCGAATAAATATCCAGCTTCTTCATTAGCTGGGTCATGTCACCCCAATGAATACAAACGTTCCAGCTCTGAAAGTATTCGATGCGGTACCAGCTGGTGGTAGCAGAGGAAGAGGAAGGCCTCCGCGTGAATTGATAGTTCAAAGGTTTGTTAAAAAATGTGAAGAAACTGGTTCTCCCAGAGAAAGAAAAAGGACTGACAGACCAAGAACTGGCCGCGGAAAGTGCTGCTGTACAGCCTTCAACATCGATATCTCGACGTTCTCAACAATTCGTCAGACGTGCTGGGAATGCATGGTATGTACAAAGCCTGTAATTGTGGGTAAGGGTCCATTTGATACCGTGAGCTTTCAAGAAATAGAACTGGCTCTGTCCAATAGGAGAGCCGATCCAGCAATTGCTTAATGGGTAAGCAACATGCTAAACCAAAGGATAATCACAGCCTTTCTGAGACAAGTTACCCTAAGAGTTACAGCCGCGAAAGGATGTTCACACGGAACCCGTACTCAGTTTTATAAAGAGGTACAAGGTTATCTTCCCGTTTAGGGAAGAGTGGAACACTAACTCAACATGGATAAACGATGACCCACAAAAATGGTACACAGATGGTTCCAAAATGCTCCAAGGAGTAGAAGTAGAAATAGTGGGGCCTAGAGCACACAGATCCCTAACACTAAGTGCAGATACCACGATTTTGCATGCAGAGCTCTTCGTCATAATGGAAACAGTGGAAATCATATTCGAAAGAGGGTTCGAGAAAGTAAAAATTAAAAGACTTTCGGACAGCCAATCGGTTCTCAAAGCCTTGAATAGCTTCACATTCAAGTCAAAAGTCCTAATAGAGTGTAACAATGCACTCAACAAATTCAGGTCTGACTGGTTTGGGTACCAGGACATGATGGAATCGAAGGAAACGTGAATGCAGATGTAGAAAAAAAGGGGCAGAAGGGCTATTTATTGGACCAACACCATTTTTCGGCTTTAACAAAAATAATATGAAACAGGAAACCAAAAAATGGATCCAAACTAAAATCAGGGAACATTGACTAACAAACAGACTAACAAAATCACAACCTTAGAATATAACTCAAACAATTTCGGTCGTCATATGGCCAGAAAGCTGTCAGAACCTTACAATTTTGTACACTTGCCGAGCGCTCGCTGAGTTTACGAAAGCCAAGGTAGTCAAGGTGATCCGAATTCACTCATTTTACAGAGACAATAAATCACAGGTCTCCTCTCTAGCTAACGCATCCGCACAGCAGTTTCCTGCAATGCCCCTGTATCCAAATAGCCAGACGAGCCTAATATTAAAGAATTCGGAAAGAGTTCTCGATCGAAAGAGAAGCCAAGCAGTTTCGAGTGTACTATCATCGAAACCAGGGCTCTAATTTCAGTTTGGTCTCACAAGTTACACAATTCTGCAGCCAGTCAGCTGTTTCTATGATTTCGCTACCCATTCTTCGAGCACACGACAGTGGGTCGCTAGCCTGAATCCTATGGAGTGCCACATACAAGAATTTTCCTGCCTAGCTCATCCATTCAGCCTCGGCCATCTCTGAACAGGCTCACCGGACATTATCTGTAAATGCTATCAAGTATATCAATTATTGTCCATTTAATAATAAATAATAATAATAATAGATTT
>JAYXIM010032984.1:0-20666 GCA_037575425.1 Anastrepha fraterculus
ATTTTCAATTTTTTTTTTAATTTAAATTATATTAAAATTTTTAAATAATCTTTTTTTTAATTTAAATTCAATTAAAACTAAAAATAAATAAAAAAATTTAAGCTTTTATAACCTCCGATGAAAGCCAAATATACTTAAAATCAGCGACATATTACAATAATTTTCAAAATGTTTTAGCTTTAGCAGCAGGAGCACAAATTATAAATAGCGTGAAAAAATATACAAAGAAGCACTCAGTAACTCAAAGGCGCAGTCGCAAGAAAAATTATAAGAAATTTAATTTTACAAAATTTAGAAAAAAATATACACAGCCGAAAAAAATGTATCTAGTGAAAATGTGAATAACTCAATAATTCAAAGGTGCAGTCGAAGAATATACAAACATGAACAAAAATTTTTTTTTTTCAAAAATTTTTTTTTCAAAATTTTGTTTCCTAAATTTTTTTTGTAAAATTTTATTTTCTAAAATATTTTTCTAACACTTTTTTTCTAACATTTTTTTTCTAAAATAAATAAAAAAAACTAA
This sequence comes from Anastrepha fraterculus, assembly GCA_037575425.1. Taxonomy (NCBI): domain Eukaryota; kingdom Metazoa; phylum Arthropoda; class Insecta; order Diptera; family Tephritidae; genus Anastrepha; species Anastrepha fraterculus. The sequence goes on from JAYXIM010032984.1 coordinate 527, forward strand.
AATGCATTGATACAATTGAATACAGTTCTTCTAAAATAAAACCCGCACACCCAGCATCAGTATTAGTTCTTATCTCAGTTTCAGAAATATATAACCCATAATAATTGGCGCCGCTTATCTCTCTAACGTGCGCCCTGTCGCTTGAGGAGGAAAAAAAAGGTTTTAATCAAAAATTTATATTTCCAGCGAGCTACAAAACCGAGATCGAGATAACTCCCGCACCGCCGGAAGAGCAGACAACAAAGAAGTCGGGCTGGTTCAGCCGCTTATTTGGCAGTGGCGGCGACAAGACCACCACCACTACCACGCCCCTCCCACCTAAAAATGTGCAGCCAGTACCCCAACCCCAGCCCCAACCACAGCCGAATGCGCCGCGAGTGCAATCGGGTGCCACTGGCCCGCAAAGGCCACCACCATTAGCAATCAATCCACAAGCACCACTGATGCCGCTCGGCCCACGTCCCGATACGCCACCAACATCACCCTTGAGCGGTAATGCGCAGCAGCCACCACAATGGCCACAAGTCACACCACAATCCTCGGTGCCAACACCCGCCACGCCAGCAGCAATACGTCCACAAGTCGGCGGACCAGAACAACAACCACAGCAACGTCCGCAATATGCATCGGCAGGGTCCAACTATGGAGGCGGCGTCAACACACTTGGCGTTGGTGGTAGTGCGAACAACTTTGGGCGTCCAGGTGTACCACAACCAAACTTACCACCTGGTTTTGCACCCTATCAACCACCAAAGGCACAGCCATCTGGCCTGGATCTAAGCTATAGCGGTGGTGCGCGCCCACAGGGTGGCAGTGCTACACGTCCAGGCTTTGGCTTGGCGCCTTTGACTAGCACAACTACTACAACCAGCACTACGACCACCACCACCACGACAACAACGACACCAAAACCCGGCGCGCCAGGCAGTGCACTTGGTTTGGATATGCGTAATGGCTTTGGCGGTTTCGTTGCACCATCCACAACACAACGTCCGGCCACACCTAAAGATGAATTTCCACCTTTGCCACCACCACGACGTCCTTCGGGCGGCACTAAAGAGGACTTTCCTCCGCTTCCAACACAACACACACCTGGCAGTCCTACTCCAGCATCACCCTTGCGTCCATCCTCGCCTGGCAGTGCTGCACAACCTACACCACCTTTCGCTTGGGGTTCGCCAACACCAGCTGCACCATTACGACCAGGCAGTAGCAGCCCAGGTTTACCGGCATCAATCACACCTACGAAGCCAGGCGCTCCTGCTACAGGACCAAATGGTGTTTCGTTTGTTCCGCACGTACCTGGTCCATCGACTACTGCAAGGCCTGGTTCAAGCAGTGCCAGTGGTGCTGGCGGTAACTCGCGTGCAAATGACGATGAAATACGCGCACTTACGGAGCAACTTTATGCCAAAGAGCAGAGTTTATTGAATTTGATGCATGTGAATCCACAAGGCAAGACGAGGTCTATTGATAGCGCAGATGAGGCGCCAAACCCGTAAGTAGTGAAGTTCATAAGGCATGGCATGTCACATGAGTATTTTCCTCTGAAACTCGCAAGGTTTTATAAAGTATATTCCACTTCTGAATGCAGTCATACTGCGCTCCAGTGTTTTTCTGCTCTAAGCACTATTCACTTTCTTCTTTTCGACAGCCTTTTCGAAGTCGAACCGCGCGCTTTCGAAACCCCCACAGTTGCCAAGATGCGTGCACTCTTCGATAACTATGAGGAGGATACTTTGACCAACGAGCATGTGACTGTCAACGAGCGTCGTGAGGAGAATGAATTTGTTGACGCCGTGATGAATACGCAGGTTATGCGGCAGGCTATGCTCTTCCTGCAGAACAAAGGTGGGTGGTGCAGTTGCATGCAAAAAAATGCGAAATCACGCTAAATATAATGTTTTTCCTTTTCTCTCTCACATTCTCTCTCTCCGTCTCATAGGCATCGTATCACCCGATCCAAAGACACATCGTGATCTCGTCAAAGAACTTTGGTTTACGCAATACTCGCGCGGCCAAGGTCGGATCGGCAGTTCCGGGTTCGAACATGTTTTCGTACACGAAGTTAAGAATGGCACACTGATTGGTCTACACAATTGGGTGTATTTTGCCGATGAGGAGAAGGCTGGCCGTTTAGACTATAAGGGTTACCTACACCAAATAGATTTGGGCAATGTGAGTGTCGACCTTTTTGTTTGGTTTTCCTTGCCATTTTTACGCTCTCGAAATTATACTTCTTTTCCTCTTTCATTGTCTTCCTCAGAAAGCTAAAGTTCTAAAAGTGCGCTTTACCCACAATGGCGTCAACAAGCCGGTTAATGGCGTTTTCGCTGGCACTTCACCGGAATTGGAATTGGCTTTGTATACAGTTTGCTTTCAGCTCCGTCCAGATAGCACATGCCCTGTTTCATTGGGCAACCAGCGCTTCGGTATTGTCACTTACACCTGGCGTTATCGTGGCAAGCATCTGATTGGCAGCGCATTCCCCGAAATATAGATGGCATTTGCTATGAAAACTGGCAAGAGATATTGAGATTTTTGCACTTTTCATTTGCAAAGCACCAAGCGAGATTGTAGATTAGTTAGAAGAAGTAAACCAAATAAACGTATAATATTTTGTCTACGTATTGATAAAAAAAATCTTGTTTTTTTATGTTATAAAAATTATGTTTTTTTGATTTTACAAAAATATTTTTTTTTATTATTTTATCAAAATAATTTTGTTTTTTGATTTTATAAAAATATTTTTTTGTTTTTATTTCATAAAAATATATTTTTTATATATTATATTTTTATATTTTATATAATATATTTTTTATAATATATATTTTTTTTTAAATTTTATAAAACATTTGTTTGCTATTTTTTTTTAACTTTTTTATTTTTTTTACGTTGAAAAGTTTCGTACAAATACGAAAGGGTTCTACAGCGTGTTAACTAAAGCAGTGAGGTTGATAGCAGTGTGGCCACTGACTTGACTGGAGTGTGTACTTGGTTAGGTGCTCGCTTTTAGGCCCACGATAAAGCTCTTTTTGACAAGCTTTTTTTCTTACCATGTTTTGAACTCACAGTAACTTAAAAGCTTAAAATTTGAACAAATGAAACACATAATCTCACAAATATCACAAAACAGCAACAAGCAACTGTTAAATTTTCGGTGCCTGCTAGCTTTTTTCGAATAATTTCTATGCATTCCTCAAGTCCGCATCTAAAAAGCAACTAAATAGTAATTTTTAGCGTCCACTAATTTTTCTAAATTTATTAACTCAATTTACTCAGAAAGTTTTTCTTGAAAAATATATAAGTTACGCAAAAATATGAAGGTCAAACGGGTTCACTTCGATGGTAATAAGTAGTGGTCTGCTACCGTCCTATACCGGATTTCTTCTATTCCTAGAATAAGTGCCAAAATGCCTTTAAAACTAATAAAAAACTATCAAGCAGAGTACAGAAACACTGATTGGTTCTCCATCTCCAAATCAATGAGTTCTTGGTTAACATTTACTGCTTTCAGCTACTTACAGGTGCTCTGTTAACATTAAGGCCGGCGGGCCAATTAGATGCCCTAAATTCAGTAGTTTTCGCGAAGCGTTGTTGGATGAGAAAAAAACAATTAGCCAAATGAAGTTTTGGGGATAGTTTAATATATATTTGAACTAAAAAAAACAATTTGTACAATCTCCAACAATATATTGTAAGCCGAGTTATCAATAGATTCCCAGAGCGCCTTGCCACTGAAGTATCCAACTTGTGTACAAGATACAACTTGCAATTTTCATCTCAAAACAAAAAAAAAAAGATTATTAATTTTGATGTAATTATCTTCGATGTGAACTAAGAAAATTGGGAGAAACTCGTAAAATTCGAATTTTTGGGGAAGGTAGAAAAAAAAAAGTGGTTTTTCAAGGAAAAAAAACTCTTCAACTGGGTAAAAAACTCGCTTAAAAAAGTTTTTGGATGTTTTTTTTAGTTCACATAGAAGAGAAAACAATACTGAAGATAACGCAGTTTGAATGAAATGGATAGCTCGTTTAGTTTTTTTGCAATCGTGTACACAAATTAGGTAAAATCGTGAAAATGAAAAGCCGAGAAAACGCGCTTCAAAGTTTCAAAGTAAGCGCACGGTTGCTCGACGCCGCACTACGCTCGGCTCTGTAGCTCTGCAAATACTTGGAATTTAACTCTGAAAATTTGTGACTCATGTTCTTGAATATCTAAGCTATTGATTTCAGGAAAAAAAAAAATCGATTTTTTTGACCTTGTAATTGGCCCGCCGGCCTTAACAGCAGTTAAAATAACATAAGCAGGTAACAGCTAATATTTAAAGCAGGCTGCTGTAAAGTATGAAACACAACGAAAACGGCAGCAGAGCGACACAAACTAAAAAAGTAGTTCTTGTTGTAGCAGCATAAAAGTATGTGTATACCAGGTTAATTACATCTCGAATGTCGGGAGTACGTCGAATAATTAGTGAGCTACAAAATTTTGTCATTTTTCATAAAACGCCTTTACATAAAAACTGGTGGTATTGCCAAACTATTCAAAACGAACTATTTCTTCCGTAGCTGCCGAAATACGGATAAGAGTAAGCATTGAGCTGTATCAATGATTCGGTATCTATTGGCAAATAGCTAAATAAAAATGGAATGAATTAATCAGCGGCCACAAATAAATAAGAAAAAGGCAAGGAACTGCTTAGACTTTTATGGGAGAATATCTCGAAGACGGTGGCTTATGTAACCGGTCATTTCGGAGTTTTCTTTGTAGAAGTTCTAGAGATAAGGAAAAAATAGCTGATCACTTTCTTTGCAATTGCCCAAGCTAAGCTAAAATCAGTGTAGTTTTTCTAGGTAGATAATTTTTCAATTCTTCTACGAAACTCTCCGGCGTACGGATTGATCCTGCGCTTCACAAGAGGAGAATAACTGAAGTCCGCGTGCTGCACAGTGGTATCACAATGGACATGTAAGGTCTAAGAGAGTTGGTTGTATAGACCGACTGCCATTCTAACCTAATCAATTGCGGTTAGAGTTATTCAAACAGTAGGCACATACTGTTACAAACCGTTAGCAGAATCAACAAATGCTTTTAAAAAAATTAGTATTCTAATTTCATATGGCGTTTCTTTCCAAAATGGTTTGAGTCGTTAGCGGCTTCTCCTCTATCTCCTTTTTATCGAAGCTGGACAAGCGACGACGTGCCTGATATTTTCTTCTATATTGATCGACATGAAAATGGATATGGTGTACCATAGTCAGCATTAAGAGCGCTCTGACCGTTTTGCTTTAAAATTTAACAGAGAGGCTTATGTGGCTTACTGAAGATATTTCGCTAAAAGGTCTAACGGAGAAAGGTAATTAAGTTACTTTAAGACTTTAACTTCCATAAATAAAATAAACTCAGTAAATAAAATTGAATAAAATCAAACAAATTAAAACAATCGATCGTCTAGCTGCCAAACCCGGACATTTACAGAGAAAGTGCTTAACAGACTATTTCTTTTAAAGGTTGTGTGTCCGCTTGTATGTCGATCATCCATTGACCAGTAAACACAGCTACTTGTTTGAAAATTGAATGGTGTCGAGTCCGTCCCAAAGACCTTCTGAGTCCTCCATTTTAAAATATTGAAGCCAAAGAGTTTTCGAAATAGCACATGAAGTAAAGGAGCCCCAACTCTTCTGCGCTTCCTGAGAAATAAGTTGTGGAATTCACCTTTAACAACCGTTGACCGAGTAGGAGATCTCTGAGACGAATTCTGTACCCTTCCTGGCAAGCTCATCAGCAATTTAATTTCCCAGATTAGATAAATGTTACCTGCACACCCAAGAGATTTGATCTCCAATCGAAAGCCAAGAATTTTCTATTTTCGATGTTTAATGATGAGATTTACTCTTTACACGAAATTCCAAACGCTCGATTGGTTTCCTTTTATATTCCAATTTGTGTAGATCTGATCTTTCAACCAATGTAATTGTGACTCATCGCTCTGCTGTAATTGCATAAGAAAATGCTCAATGTTGTCTCCAAGTCGCTGTCGCTGTCACTGTATCTAACCCATAACAGACTGTCAGTTAACAGCACCATGAAAGCGGGCATTAGTAAACAACGAGCAACAACTGACAGCCAGCCATCCGACAAGCAAAGTATATAGCAAGGTGAATTTAATAAATTCGCCTTGGTATATAGCTTTAAACAAGGCGAATTTATTACAGGTGACAGCAAACACATATAAGTAAAATCCTACATGTATTTGTTGTTGCGTTTGGTGCAAGCATCATGTCAAAATCAGCAAGCAAATGTAAACATACGAATGTAAGCATACCAATACATACAAACAAAGCATATCATTTTGACGTAAGCCATACCTACGGCGAAAAATTCAGCTGGGTGAATGCTGTCACCTTATTAAATCCACCTTGGCTTTAAAGAATACTCGTTGTCTCGAATTCGCAGCACTGCCATCTGTGCCGCTATTGCCATCTCATTCGCACGCATAGTGTAAACAAAAACGCGGAACCAGTTTGTCAGTGTTGCTAATGCTAATGCCAGGCATGCATACACATATTTGCCCATGTGTAGGTGAGTGTACATGGCAAATAGTAGTGAAAACTATCGACGACTGCTGTCGGGATATCTCAATGGGGGAAAAATGCAGGCAGCCGCTGCCTAAGCAAATGAGTTTCGTAGCGGTCGCCGTCGTGTATGAACGTAAAATGTAAGTGAGCGCGTAACGCAATGCTCCAACGAAAAAAGGAAAACAAAAATTAAGTTAAGCAGTGAAAAACAATAACAAGCATATTGCAAGCAAATCGACTTACATACACACACGAGCCACTGAATAACGTCTGTGGCGTAGAGTTGTGCAAGAAAAAAAAAAAATACACAAATATTTTTAATAAATAAATGAAACACGAGTATTGTAATTAAATACTTTGCTGTTGGAAGAATTCACAAAATAAAAGGTTGAAAATGAAGGAGAAGTAGAAGTAGAAAAGCAAGCGGAGTGCATTGTAGTGGAGTTAACGAAAACGAAACGCAGTGATTGTACGAAAGAACGGCGGCGTCGAAGCGGCCGCGGCGGTTATTGTAACGAAATCGAACGATTTTTACGAATCTAAACTATTTGTGGAAAATCATTTAGACAACAGCGAAACGAATGTAAGTTTTTAGAAGTGAAAAATTATTGTTAACAAAAACCTATTTTTAACAAGTTTGTTTTTTAAAATAGTTTTTCCTGTGTTGCCTTGTGCAAATAGACTGTCAAACTGGCAGCGCTATAGCGTTCAATTTGTGTGTGAATGTGTGTGCGTTGGCACAAATGTGTGGGTAACATCGACAGCCTGCAGAGAGGGCAATGTAGCTGTGCGGCTGTCAGTGGTTGGTTGGTTTGGTTGGCAGGATCAATTTGGGATGATTTCAAAACAAAACGAAATTGAAAAATCTAATGCATATGGGAATATTATTTGAAATTACGGCCAGCTTAGCGACAGAATTGAAGGATCGAATAATGAAGAGTAGTAAAAGTGAATGTTGTTCCTTTTGCGGTGTTTGTTTTTGAGTGAAATTAGCTGTGAAATAACGCGTTTGTTGAAACTTATGCAAAAAAAAAAACAAGTAATTAATAATAATAATTAAAACAAAAAACGTAAAATCGGTGAAATATTGACTACATTTGTGTGTAATAATATTTTAAATACAGTCAACGCACATAAATATTATGGGCAAAAGTTTCTTATAGTAATGAAAAGCGCACTTGTGTTGTTTGTTTTTTTTTTTGTTTTTAATTATGAAAGCAGTTATTTTAATTTTTATTTCTTGTACTTTTTACTTTTTTATTATTTTTTTATATATTTTTTTTTTAATTTTTTCAAATTGGTTTTAATTTTTTATTTTTTTTTAGGTGTCCTTTTTTAATTTTTTTATTTTTATGTTTTTGTTCTTTTTTATTTTTATTTCTTTTCTTTTTATTTTTTTTTTAATTTTATTTTTTTTTTTTAATTTTTTAATTTTTATTTCCTTTCCCTTCAATTTTAAATTTATTTTTGCAATATGTAAAAGCTATACATTTTTTCTTCCCACAACAAATGCACCACAAAAAAGCTGCAATTAACATCAAAATGTCATACAATTTTGATGGCATTTCAGAGAAGTATCCATACACAACTTTTTTCTAGCAGTATTTTTTTTCAAGCTACCCATATTCGTAGGCGTCTATTTGCTAGGTTTGAAGTGCAATATCTACAAATTTCTAAAATGAGTTTAATCTCGCTCAGGAACCCCATAAAAATAATTAAAATCCACTACAGTTGATTTAACTTGAGAAATTATCCCTGACGATGTTCAAATTCTAATAGAATAGATCTGTAATCAAACCAAAGTGCCGCATTTGAGCCATAGGTTTTTTTTTTCGGTTTTTTTCACTCTTGCTTTGACTCTTCAATAATTTTTCCATTTAGAGCTCACTGTTGGTTTGGTGGGTCAAATGCTTCATTCTGCTGCGAAAATCCAGCATTTGGTTTTAGCTTTTTTTTGCCTATTTTCGATTGAAGTGATAACAGCAAGCAGCGCAGTTTGCCAAAAAATTGTGAACTACAAAAAAATGTGAAATGTGACATGAGGTTTCCTAATTAGAAAGGGAATGAAAAACCAAAGGACTTTCAATAGATATGCGAATTTGCAGAAATAATTTCTGTAACCGCTCAGGGCCTCAGATATTTGCAGTTACGCATTCTCACTTGCATGATGGAGATAGCAAAGGTAGGTTTCTCAATGCTTCTCTGCTTTCTCTCCAGCTCCCTTTCTCTGTTTCTTTCTTTTCAAAAATGTTTTTAAAGCATTTTTAGTTTTAGCCTTTTTACTCTAACCAGCAACTAAGACCGGCATCGAGCTTACCTCCGACCCATTTCACTATTGATAAAATATTTACTTCTTTTTCAAGATAGCTAATGAACTAATTTTCTTCTTTTCATGTTATAAGTTTAAACAAAGTGGCGCAAAATTAGTCATCCAATTTTGTTTAATAACTTTCTCACTAAATAAAAAGTTATTTCGAGTGATGCAAATTTGTCCAATTTGTCCTTTAAGCGCTTCACTGTGTACCAAATATTATACGATTGGCGTACGACGTGATTAGCGAAAATTGTATGCCGATAAGGTGATTAATTTTGCGCCATCTTGTGTTGTTAATATTATATTTATTTGCCCTTTCTGACTGCAGTTTTACCGCTTCGGAGGTGTTCCTCCTTCGAGAGAGAAGATGCAAATATTTCTTTCTGTAAACTTCTGTTTTGCTAAAAAAGCTATATAGTCATTTCAATTGAAAAATATTGCACACTTTATTAAACTTTGAAGGCTTTATGTGCGCCTACTCATTGCAAACTTTAACAAATAAAAAAAAAACAAGAAGATTTATACTCTTGCGGGTACCAATAATGGGTTAAAAATATTACTTATTCATGAATACTTCAACAAGTCTGATAAAAGAGGAAAATGCTATGCTATAAAATAATAAATAGTGGAAATATTCTAAAGAATAGTTTATAACAGATTCTTAGAGATTTTTGAGCCATAAATACATAGATTCATAAATTACCGCAGCTAGAAATAAGCGAGGTATGTGAAACTCTGAATCTTCTTCTTCTTGAAAACTTACCAAAAGAGACCTGTTCCATACAATACACACAGAGGTTTTTAAGTCCATTTGCTCTACAAACTTCCAAAGCCTTTTTCAAAAATACCAAATCAGAAAGTAGAAAAGGAGAGTAACTCGTCGGTAGTCGACACTATTTGTGATAATAATTCTATAATTCTTGTAAGCCTTACTTCAAAAAATCATGATACTCAATTCGAACTAAATCTATATAACAAATTAAAAATCATTTAAAATTCCTAAACTATGTACGATCGTATTTCGATGTTTACACCCAAATTAAGCCGGCAATTGTCTACTCAAGTGCTTGCGATCGGAATCGCTATGAAAACCAATGAAAATTAAAAAAGAATTACTTAACCAGCTTTCGCAGATACTTTGCGCCACTCACTGGCTACTGGTGGCACTCGAACTAACGACTTTAGCTATGCACATGCGAGTACTTGGGGAAATAAACAATCATATGTACATAAGTATAGAAAAAAATATATACTATATATGTATGCATATGGATATACGCAAAAGCATGTGTGTATGTATGTACGCTTCATATTGAAGTTTGTAAGCAAGTACTCTATGTGCTTCAATTGTTTTAGAAGACGTTTGCCTCGACGTTCCTTCATTTACGCCACTTACTGCCATTCAAGCTACGAGTATGAGTAAATATAATGGAAATTTAAAAATAGACAACTTAGTATGCAAGCACCGACGGTGATCGTTTAGTGTTTGTGTAAAAGTTGAGAGATACAGAGAGATGAATAATGGGCACGTGGGAATGGAAATGAAGCAAAATCAAATATGCCAATAAATATATAATGAAAAGTTAGATTGAAATGGAAAATTTAAAATACAAAAATAATAAAATAAAATATAACAAAAAAACAATAAATAAATCAAACCAAATACAGTGAGATAAAAAAGTAACAAAAGAAAGTTGTATAAAAATTCAATTAAATAAATTGAAAAATAAAACAAAAGAAAATAAAACGAAGTAAAATAAAATAAAACACATTTATTTAAATAAATAATGAATACAAAATGAAAAAAAAATATATATATAAAACCAAAAATGACAATAAAGTACAATGAAAAACAACAAAAATATATGTAAAAATGAAATGAAAAAGTACCATTCCATTTGTGGAACAACATCAAGACGCACGCCACAAATAGGAGGAGGAGCTCGGCCAAACACCCAAAAAGGGTGTAAGCGCCAATAATGTGTTTATATACTCTTATAATGAAATTGCGAAAATTATAAAATAAGAAAATATGTAAATAAAAATAACATGAAAATACTAAAAATGAAAAAAAAAAACAAATAAAAAATTAAATAAAAAAAGAGAAAAAAATTATTTAATTTAAAAAAAAAATAAAGTTTAAATTCTTTAATTTTTAAAATTTAACTTAATTTGGAAAAAATAAGAAAAATAAAATAAAAATCAGAATAAAATAAAAAAAATTATTTAAATAAAAAATTACGAAAATAATAAAATAAATAAATATAAAATAACATGAAAATACTAAAAATTAAAGAATTTGAATTGAAAAGTAAATTAAAATAAAAAACAAAATAAAATAAAACAAAATTAAATTATAAAAATTGAAATAAAATACAATTTGCTAATGCAATACAAAACAAAACAAAAGTTAACAAAACAGTAAAATTAAAAAACTAAATAAATATAAAAATATGTAAATACAAAATAACTTGAAAATACTAAAAGTAAAGAACTTAAATTGAAAAAATTAAATAAAATAAAAATATAAAAATTATATTAAATAAAATTATGCAAATAAAAATGAGAATATAAAATAAAATAAAATACTTAAACTAAAAAAAAACTAATAAAATTAAAAAATTATAATAGATAAAATAAGAAAGTTTGTATGCCAGTCTAGTATTTGGGTCAGTGAAGTGCGATAAGTGACGTCTAACAAAAGCGAGCATAGCAAGAGAATTGGAAACGGCATAATTTAGGTGCGTGATAAAATTAAGCTTTGAATCAAAGAAAACCCCTAAATCTTTTATCACATCAGACGAAGCAAGATATATATAATTGATATGATAAGAGGCATAAAGGGGGTTTTGAAGCTTAGATAATGTGATTTTCTGACATTTTTCATATTAAGAAATAGACGATCCATAAGGCAGCTGGAAAATAAATTATTTAACTCGGGCTGTAGGGCGGCTGAATCACGAAAATTTCTTATTTCAGCGTACACTTTTAGATCATTAGCATAGAGAAGAAAATTAGCCAAGGAAAAACATGAACAAATATCATTAATAAACAAAACAAATAACAAAGGTCCTAAAATACTACACTGAGGTACACCAGAGGTGGCAATGAACTGTTTCGAAGAAACTCCATCGATAACTACAGTACTGCATCACTTTATTAAATAGGACCGAATCCAATCAAGGAAAGTTGAATGAATACCAAGACAAGCCAATTTAGGTACTAAAATCGTATGGAGATTTTATCAAAGGCTTTAGAGAGATCCGTGTATATCGCGTCAGTTTGGAAACCATCCTGGAAGCCTGCGTGGCAATCATCGGAAAAAACGAATAAGTTAGATAACGTAGATCTTGCAGCTGCAAAGCCATGCTGTCTAGGACTAATTCGACGTTTAACATTCAAAAAGTTTAGATACAGCAGATAATTTGGAAATCGGCCTATAGTTTTCAATATCGCTTTTGAAAATAGGAGTGACTGAGGTCAGCTCCAATCGTCGATAAATATTATTTCAGCCAAGAATTTCTTAAAAATTAGTTTAAGAGGTTATACCAAAGAGCGACAATTTTTAAACAAAGTTACAGAAAGCCCGTCTACATCCATAAAAATGTTTTTTTACATATCATAAAAATGTTTTTGATGGCGCCATCTTTTTAATGAGTTAGTGTGTTGGAAGTTACATCCCTAGCTGACTTCCAGTGAAACTTGGTGATATTCGGTTCAATGGAAGCGAAGTTATTGCGTCTAAAGTGTCAGGATGTTTGTGTCATCGGTACAAAATTCAGTTTCGAACAAATAGCTAATATCAAATTTTATTTTAAAATCGATAAAACGTTTACCGAAACATTTGAATTGATGAAGTGATAAATTTATTGAAATTTATGGCGATGATTGTCTATCTCGTGTCAGAGCTCATGAATGGTTTACACGATTCATAAATGGTTATGAGGACATAAATATCAATGAACATACGGGCCGCCCAAAATCAGTAATCACCGAAAACTCCATCGAAATTGTTCGTAAACTCACCAAAAATGAACCGAAATCATCGTTGAAATTCATGGAATTGGAGTGGAATATCCCCAAAACATTGATTTATCGCATTTTAAATTATCATTTAGGCTTACAAAAGGTCTGTGCACGTTTCACTCCACACAAGTTAACTGAGAACCAAAAATTGCTCAGAATTCAACATTCGAAAGACCTCATTAAAGTGGCGAGAAAAGACGAGAACTTTCTTTACAACATTGTAACTGGTGACGAAACGTGGTGTTTCCAACATGAACCTGAAACTAAGCGTCAAAGTGCCGAATTGAAGGCCACAGACGAGCCACCACCCGAAAAATCGCACTTGAAGAAGTCAAAAATCAAGTCGATGCTCATTTGTTTTTACGATTTCAAGGGATTTTTCCACAAGGAGTTCGTGCCAATGGGCCAAACCGTCAATGCAATTTTATCTTGGCGTTTTATAGCGTTTGTTGCATCCATTCGTCGAATTCGTCCTGAATACCACGAATAAGGAAGCTGACGCTTAGTGCGTGATAATGCACCATCTCATCGATCCACTCTTGTGACTGATTTTTTGATTATAAATCCCATTTTAACCATCAATCATTCAACGTATTCGCCTGATATGGCTCCCTGTGACTTCTACCTATTCGGAAAATTGAATTTGGCCATGAAAGGAAAACGTTTTGCGTTCATAGAGACCATCCAAAAGGCTTGTACCGACATCCTGAAGGGCATTCCGGTCAATGACCTGAAACACTCTTTCGAAAAGCTTTTAGATCGCGCAAAACAGTGCATCGAGGCCAGAGTGAACTATTGTGAAAAAATAAACTCGAAATTATCAGAACAAACCTCTTTTCGTTTCTATTTTAGCTCAGTCTTGTTTGTTTTGGAATTCACCTTGTAGTTATAACATAAAAAATCTCAGCAAATTATTAAAATTGAAAAAAAAAAAATGTATGAAAACGAAAGTGCAATAAATTGTACAAATTTCCTTCAAACAAAGCAACGATAAAGAAGAATGCTAGTAACATTAAATAACTTCAAATGAATTAGCTCCATTTCATAAGAAACTTGAAGCAAAATTCTAAAAATATAAATACAAATATCAAGGAAAAATTATAATTTTTCCACAAGTACTTATCACTTCTGAGTACCTCCTTATGTTGCTGAGCGCATATCTACACAGAAATGCATATGGCTACATGTGTTTTTCATTTGTTTACAGTTTGATTAATATGAGCTCATGCTTCGTCATTTGTTTACTTATTTCCAATGTAGGTAATGCGAATAGATAAATCGAAGCCAGTAATCGCATTCAACTGAAGCAATGTAAGCGGTTTATGTTATCTGAACTCAAATTTACACGTACGTATATTTAAATTAAAAAGAAAAAAAAAATTTAAAAAAAAATATGAAAAAACTAATACTGGCGTGAATTATTAGTACTTGCAATTACATCGGTTAACAGATAGTAGAAAATAATTTTATTTTTAATAATTTGAAAGCGAAAATATGCGGCATAATCTGCTGTGACAAACACACATGCAAGGTTATATTTATCCACACGTACATACATACAAATGCGTACATGTACATGAGGTGCTAATGAGGTTGGTTAGAGGAATTTGAGTTTTCGCAGTAATAATGAATGCTAAAAGCATGAAAACGCCTGAGCGAAAAATTACTTATATTTACAAGTATAAAATTAGCGACAAAATAACCGTTGAATGAATGTTGAAATGTAAAAAAGGGCATCCACTTGCGCCAACAGTGAAAGGAAAAATATTAACAAGCAATTATCGCGAATATAAAAATAAATTTTTAATTGGAGCATTACTGATTGCAACCAACTGGGCAGAAGGGAGCGCAAATGTGATATCAAAATCTGAAGCAAGCCATTCAATAAAATTATTTAAATAAATCGCGCGCATTGCGGTCATTCAGCTACTGAACAACTAAACGACTACCCTTTAACTGCTGCTCAAATTCCATATTTTCATTTTATTATTATTTTAATTCATTGCCACCAAACTTTATTTACATAAAAACCTGGTAGGCTCACCAGACGAGATTTCTAACCATTACTTATGCCATTGATGGCATTGCTCAGCTCGAAAAGGTGGTAGTAGTAGTTAATGATGTACCACCAAAAATAACTGATCAATAGTGTTTCATTTTGAATGCCGAAATTTTCGGTTGATTGTTTTTGCTGCTTTTAAAGTAAAGCCAGTACCAAATATGCGCCAAGTTTTTACTCATCAAAACAAGCAAGCGACACGCCTATAAAATGATTGGCAGCAAAATGAGTAGAAGATCATAGATTGAAGCTACTACTTCGCTTTTTATTGCAGGTTTAATGTGTTTGTTTTATTCAAAGTAATTTTATTTTTTTTTTTTTGTCGGGACAGACTAGCAAGTGCAGCACTCAGACACACTTAAATCCATTGCATTGCACTCGGGTTCCATTTTTAATGTTCTTTAAATCTACTCGACCTCCGAAGAAATCTGAGTAAATCTTGTGGTGCCCAGGTGCTCGTTTCTTAACACATCAGTGCCAAAGACCTCAAGCCTTATTCGAGTGAAGGTGGGCAGTCGCACAGAAAGTGATCCACCGTCTCATTCTGCTCTCCAAATGCTGGGCAGAGTGCCCTGTCTGAGATGCCCACCTTTTCTATGTGCTTTGCCCATAGAAAGTGGCCCATCATCAGTCCCACCAGCCTCATTTTACGCTATTGTTGTATTTCTTTTCCTTTTAGAGGTTATGCAATTGTGGTATAATACCAAAGATGTTGGCTTTACTGGGTTTAATAAAATAAATAATGAAATTTTGTTCTTCTGTTTTTTTTTTTATTTTATACGATTTTGTAATTATATTGGGTTGGCAACTAAGTAATTGCGACTTTTTTTTTTTGGAAAAGCAAAGACAATTTTTTCATGGAACTAAATAACTTTATTTTGTAATTTTTGGCCAATTTTGATCAATGACTTTGCCATCTTTCAGGCAGCATCATAATCCCACGTTCATAAAACTTCTGGTTTTTAGTAGCAAAAAACTGAATCAGGTACGATTTGACATCACCATTATTATTGAAATTTTTACCATTCAAAGAGTTTTGTAAAGATCGAAACAAAAAGCAATCATATGGTGCAAGGTCAGGACTATATGGTGGATGTGAGAAAACATCCCAACTAAGCTCCAATAATTTTTGCGGAGTGGCCAAAGATGTGCGTGGCCTTGCATTGTCATGATGGAATGAAATACCTTTTCGATTTGCCAATTCGGGCCGCTTTTATTCAACTGCATTGTTTAATTTCGTTAGTTGTTCAAATGTAGGCATCAGAATTGATCGTTCGGTTGGATGGTAGGTTAGAGTGGTGATTCATCCAAAATCCAACTAGCGCTTCCGCACCATTTTGTTGGTGGTAAGAGTTCTAGGTAGACAATTCCTTTGTAATCCCACCAAACTGATAACAAAACCTTCTTTTGATGAATATCAGCTTTTGATGTTCTTTGTGTTAGTTCACCTGGCCTGCTCCACGATCCTTTCCGCTTGATATTCTTGTAAAGAACCCATTTTCCATCGTCAGTTATCAGTCGCTTTAAAAATGGATAATTTTCATTACGTTTCTTTAGTAAATCGCAGCAGTTAATGCATTTCTTTCAATTTGTGAGGAACCCATGTATCGAGTTTTTGAACCTAGCCAAATTCTTTTAAGTGATTTCCAATGAATGTATGTGATACATGAAGCTTATCCGCAATCTAACGTGTTGTACTATGACGATCCGAATCGATGATTGCTTTGATTAGGGCGTCATCAACTTCAACTGGACGACCAGAGCGTTTTTTATCTTTGAGTGCAAAATCACCAGAACGAAATTTGGCAAACCAATTTTGACAATGCCGTTCTTTTAAGGTTTCGTCACCATAAACAGCGCATAACGGTTTTTCCTTTGCGGAAATAAAAAAGCAAAATATGGCGAAAATCTTTCTTTTGATTTTCCATTTTTCAACGAACGCCAAACGAAAACTACGCAACTGATCACAACACTTTTTTTACTGATTGACAGCTGAATTGCCAACTATCAAATAACAAAATGTGTTTTCATTTGTACTACGTCTGCAAACCTAAAAATTCAACTGAAGCCATGAGTGAAATGCGCAATTAATTAGTTGCCAACCATATATTATTTTATTTTCATTTATTTAATTTAATTTTGTTTATAATTTACTTGTTTTTATTTTACTTTATTTTTTCAATTAAAATTTTTTAATTTTTAATTTTTTGTATGATATTTTGATGTTATTTTTTTTACTTTGTTCATTTAAATTTTATTATTTTTTTCATATGATTTTTTAAACTTGTTTTTGGTAATTAATTTAATTTCATATTCTTTTACTTTTTATTTGATTAACAAATTGTGTTTTAGTTTATTTTCATTTATTAAACTTAATTCTTGGTATTTTACTTAACTTTTTTTTCAATTAAAATTTTTTTCAGCTTTTAATTTTTTTATGTTATTTTGATTTTTTTTTTGTAAATTTTATAATTTTTTTTTTAAATTTTGTATGTAAAAATTTTAAGATTTTTTTTTTAATTTTTGTTTCTTTGTTTTGTTAATTTTTTACTTGCATTTTATTTTTTATAACTTTTTTTATTTAATGTTTAAGTGTTTAATGTTGTTTTGATCTAATTTTTTTTTTGGTTCAATTTAAAAAAAAATTTTTGTTTTAATTTTTTTTTTAATTTTGTTGCATTTTTTTGGTAGTTTTTATAACTTATTTTATTTAATTTATGTTTAATGTTATTTTGATCTATTTTTTTTTGGTTCAATTAAAAAAAAAACTAAATTTTTTTTTATTTTTGTTTTTTAATTTTTAAATTTTTCTTTTTTAATTTTGCTGCTTTTTGTTTCTGGTAATTTTTTATTTATATTTTATTTTTTTATACCTTTTTTTATTTAATTCAATTAATAGTTTTCTCTTATTTAATTTTATTTAACTTTATTGCCTTTGTTTTGCACTATTATGTAGCTCATTTTATCTTTATCAATTCATCTAAATCTTATATTTTTGTGCTATCTATTATTTATAAAATTTTTGTAACTTAATTAATTTTTTTGTTTTACTTTTACTTAATTTTTTTTATTTAATTTTTGAATAATTTTTATTTAATTAAGCTTAATTAAATTTTATTTTGTTTTATTGTTTCCAACGTTTCACTATTTATTATTAGCTTATTTACTTAATTTAATTTAATTTTATTAGCTTTGCATTCTTATTCAATTAATTTTTTATCTTAATTTTTTATTTTCTTTAAATTTTTTTAAATAGTTCTAATTGTTCTATTTAACTTGCTAAATTTTATTATGACCTTTCTGACCACCCTTTATTTGTTTTTCTATTCTATGCACGCGAAAATAATTTTACTTTCTTAGAATTATCGTAGAATTTTTTCTTGTTTTTTTTTCATATTTCAATGTTTGCTCAAATTAGTAGTGTGTTGCAAAATATTCCAGACATACAACTCTGTGAAATAGGAATTTTGGCAGATGTTCTTTCCCGTTAAGGTTACTGCTAACGACAAATTCGGACAGGCTATAAAACTAAAAAGGAAAGACAAAAGTAAAGCCAAAAGTGGTAGTCTTACATACATGCTTATGTACATGTGTACTAATACGAATAAATACATTGGAGGTATCTGTATGTAATTTTAAAAGTTATTCTCCATGCAAGCGATTTTTTTATTTGCATGTTTTTTTTTGTTTCGAATGTCTGTCTATTTTTACAGGCCAATCTCCAAAACGACTCAGCCAATTTTAACCAGAGTTTTATCGGCATTTAAATTTTATTTTATAGTGTATGCTAGAAGAAATTTGGTCTTACTTTGTGCAATTTTGCTTACAAATAACTTAAATATTCGGAACCAAATTTAATGATTCAAGTCACTTGTGATTTCACTCGCTGTAAGAGCTGATATCTATTAAAAAATAAAAACCGCCCTCATCAATATCGAGAATTTTTCAGTGCTCAGACGTTCTAAGAATTTGTATCAATTACTAATTTTTTTTGTTTCAAAACTCTTCTTTAAAAAAATGGTGAAATCTTCTAAATTATAGAAATTTCTAATTGCAGCTCATCTAACTCAATGATTACTTTAAAATCTATTGGCAACACCCTCTTCGCCATATTCACCATGCTCCACAGGCAGTGAGCTGTCAATAAGCCAAAGTATCAACACCTCAACTGTCAGCTTGTGCAATGGAGGCAAGCAAAAGAAGAGAGGAAGATTTATATTACCCGAGAGAATAGTGCGCATGGATTGCTTACCAGCCCGTTTGAGCGATTAATATTCAAGTATTGACTAGCAAAAGCGTTTGAGCACTGTGGTGAATTTGAGCACCCTGATTTGACAGCTGAGAGCGAAATTCAAAGCAAGCACTAGTCATACATAGCTGCGCAAGAGAGGCGAGCGTAACTGCAGCAAGGCTCGTTTTTCCTGACTTTTCCGCCTGACAAGCCTTGCGAACGTCGAGCCACAGACAGAACTGAGCAGCACAGCGAAGGAAGCTGTCAACGGGAGAAAAAGCGGATGCAAATTAAAAACGATGTGACGCGAAAAACAGCTTTGTGAAGCGTTGGCAAATAGAAAATCTAAAACTGATAGCTGATGTTGTTTTTGTAGAATAAATTAAAAATTTAAGAAAATTCTTATTCGAAATCGTTGAACGCGAAAAATCTGTGCAAAACGCAAGTAGGTGGGCTATCAGCAAAAACAGAAAAAAAAAATATTTTTGGGTGTGAAAACGAAAGTGAAAATTTAGCACAGATACGAGAAACGAGTGCGCGCGTACGAGGCGGCGGCGAGTCCTCCCAAGTGACGGCGACCGATAGGAAAGAAGGCTGTGACGCTGACAGCGACGCGCGTGGAACGTGTGGAACTCGAAGCAGATATCAGCTCATATTTAGCCAGCCAAGCAGCACCGCAGTCGACTAGATAAGCAAGGATGCTGTGCGTCGCAGCAGCAACTAAGCAAATAACAACAACAAATAGTTGGAAAGTGTGCGGTACAGCGGCGTTGACCGCGACACTCGTCTAGCTAACGCATAGGCATAGACCACCAGCCTCAACATCGCGTTACTCCACAACGCTGGTTGCTGGAGAGACAGGGCACAAAAAATATATTTTCACATAACCGACCATATGAAATTAAACCAAAAAAAAAGCGCAGCAGCGAAAG
>JAYXIM010032985.1:0-26994 GCA_037575425.1 Anastrepha fraterculus
GGCCCAACGATAGTTCAACGAAAGCATTGTCCTGCTTATAAATGCAAGACTTGCCGCGGAATTTCTCGGTAAAATTCAATAAAATATAATCAAATACCTTTACGTAATTTTCTGCGTTCATCTTATGCGAAATACTCGTAAAACACATAAAAACACCCCAGGTTATAAGAGACACAGAGTGTAAGTTGCGGGAGTGACGCGATTATCGTGGCTCGCGAATACTTCTCCAATATTTCTGACAACTATCAGGTCCATCGAGATACATTTTCTTCCGTTGCTAAAAATGACGGATTGCTATCCGCCCTTCCCAGAACTTATGTTTATCGGAGAATTCGAGTCAAGCCGCGTGGTGTCAGCTTCGGGTTAGCCAGTATAATTTTCCCCCTTGTTCACTCCTCTAGGAAGCATTGGGCCTCGACTTGACTCTGTGCGGCATCTGCTAGTTCGGGCAACATCAACCTTCTCCAAGTGTTTTTTAGTCGACCGCGAGCTCTGCTACCTTGAGGGTTCCAATTCAGTGTCATTCTCGTGATGCTGTCAGGTAGCTAGCTCAGTGTGTGACCTATCCATCGCTATTTGATTTGCCTAAGAATGGGTTCCTCGTTCGTTAATATCCACAGTGCGTCGTTACTGATGGTGTTAGACCAAAATATTCTGCAGATGATGCAGAGGCATTTGTTGATGAAGGATTGTAGCCTCTGTGTGATGGTGTTAGAGACCTGTCATGTTTCGCTTCCGTACAACAATACTGCCTTTACACATGAGTCGAATAATCGTAGTTTAGTGTGCCTGGAGATTTGCGAACTCCCCCATACTGTATGCATTCGCCCGAATGCCTGTTTAGCCTGCAGTTGACATCTTCATCTGCTCCACCATCTGCCGTGATGATGCAGCCGCGGTAGCAGAAGCTTTCGACAAATTCCACCGGTCATTTGTCAATCAATATCTGCCTTATTGTGGTTAACTCTAATAGCCTCGGTATTGGTGATGTTGACCTCTAGTCCGACAATGCGTGCCAGCGCGCCTAGTCTGTCCGCTTTCGCTTTCATATCAGAGAGTTTGTGAAGGAGGAGGCAAATGTCATCGGCGAAGTCCAGGTCCTCGAGATGTCTGGTGAAACTCCATACGCTGCCTTTTTGTGCAAGGTTATTGGGTAATGACGTTATCAAGGACGATGGCGAACAGAAGGGGCCAGTATATTTAGATGTTTTAAATTTAAATTTTCACTCAAAATTTGCTGTATTCTTCTCTTCGTAATAATGAGCGAAAGTTCACATCTAATTTGGTTAGAGCTGATATTTTTATTGACACCCAACCGTCTTATCTCTCTCTCTTACAGCTGTTGTCAATCGTAGGCTTCGGACCAGTTCTTTCAATTTTTCCATATCCATCAGGATTTTTCAAAAAGTTGAGAAGGATATTTTTATTTCAATCTACTTCTCGTTTCCCTATAAGCTAGAATACCAGCGTGGAGCCCACGTTAGATAGCTGCGTTCCTCCTAAAGTAAGAGGCCCTGTAACTTGCCATTCTAATTTTCATATTTTTTAAGTTTCCAGCCATTAACAAGTGGGTATTAAAAATGCACTCTGCACCAAGTGGCGGAAAAGCGAATGCAAAAAGGATATACCTACAAGATTGCATAAAGCAAGAGGTGCATTTGCAAATATTCATCCGGTGTAGCAGTCCAAGCAAATGCAAATTACAACAAAAATACGGATTTTCAACTCCAATGTTAAATCAGTTTTGCTCTACGCCTGTGAAATATGGTGTCTGTCTGCGGAAATTGTACAGAAGCTTTAAGTGTTCGTGTACCGCTGCTTGAGACGCATTCTACGTATCTGGTGGCCAGACAACGGGATATATAAGACCGAATTAATTGCAACTGAAATAAGTGAAAGTAAATGAAGATGACTTGGCCATACCTTACAAGTGCTGGAACCCCCAAGGACAGCGAAGAAGAGGCAAACCTAGGGGCTCTTGGCGACAATGACCTGACAGTAAGTGAAAATATATCCGGGAATCGCAAAAAATGAAAAAAAATTACTTTGGCTCTATGCTGCGCAACGAAGACGAGGGAATGATGATGATAATGATGACTAAGTGGTACATAAATGGTAAAATATTTTTTCTCCATCTATATTTGCATGTGAGCTTCCTTATTTCAGAATTTTCAAGTGACCCAATTGTATTGTTTTGTTTTTATACGGCATGTGTGAATACCCCATATTATGATATAATTTTCGCCAAAAAGCCATTGAAAACAGTTTGCCTGCTACTCAACTAAATAACTGCTTATAATCTGATAATTACGATATATATGAGTGAGTGTGCGATAATAAAATCCACCGACCGAAAATTAACATAAATTTCTTCAAAGTCATTAAGTTTAACACATGTTACCAACAACAACAACAACGATAACAAACACACATTGACATTAGAGTAACAAAATTTAAATTTTAAAATTATTGCCATTAATTGATTTTTGATAATGGGCTATGCGAGACGAAATGTGAACGGGTTGTGCCCACAATGTGCCAATGCATGCACACACACACACTTACACAGATACCAAAGTGTGTACTCCACACAAAATCATTGCAGAGGAATGTGCTAATGCGACGCTAGTGGGTTTCTAGTGAATTTGGGTCTAGTACTGGTCGCATTTCGACTTTTTTTTCTTTTTTCATGTACAAATTTTTTAATATAAACATTTTTCAATATAAAAATTTTTAAAGTTTTATCAAATTATGTAATATTGTTTTTATGCCCCTCTTTCAATGGTTTGTACTTTCGAAGACCGTACAAGGAGTTCATCAAAAAACGATAACTAATATGAAAAAAATAGTAATTTCAAATAAGAGCAAAAAATATTTAAGACTACGGTAAGTAATTTTAACCTGAACCAAGAACCAGAGGGAAGACTCAATTGATTTAGGTACATCGACAATTTGGAAAGTTTTGACCATTTTTATTATTATTATTATTTTTTTTTTTAATTTTTCCTTTTATAGAAACATAGGTTATAGTGCAACGACAAAGTAACTCAAAGTTTCATACTTTATACAAAAATGAAAAAAAAAACTCTCTTAAAAATTTGTTTGCCAAAATTTTAAGAAAAAATTAGAAAATAGAAAAATTTGTCTAAAAATTTTGAGTATGCAGTTTTGTAGCTTATTAAATTCTAGTATGATTTTGCTGAAAAAAAAAACAAAATAAAATAAATAATAAATAACCTTTACAAAATGTCGCTGTGCTATTATTATGAGCCGCTTTATGTGTCTCAAAAAAGCAATTATAAGCTCGATTTCAGATTGAGCCCTTCAAAAATTAGGAAAATAGTACTTTGATTTCTGGTAAAATTTCTCACTTACCTTTTCCTCCATGATTTGATCGCAATTGTAAACCAGAAATTTACTTCACTAGTTCCCAGTTTTTCCCTGCTGGGATAAACATTTAGACATTAGTGTTTGGTATTAATGGCTCTGTGTGGTGCACATAAATCTTTCTGTGGGCCAAACCCTTTTCGAAGGCAATAAACACTTGTATACAAACACATACACAACTAAGTATGCAGCCATATAGAAATCCTTTTGTGCTCTTCGATTATTTGGGTTGTGTGTGTGCGCGCTTTGGCAATAAAATTCAAATGTGCCGAAAAATACAATAATTAAAACACGAGAACTTTTAAATATTCGTTGAGTCATGGCGGGTTGTAAGACTTTCGATGTAGTATAGTAAATACATTTGGCATTAGGACGGCCCACAAAACTTTGTTTTCTTATTGCCAACTAAATTTATTCTATGGCCCAAAAAATGCTTTATTATAAAAAAAATTGTATATATTTTGGTCATCCCAAAATCTCTCAAAATTAAAGAAAAAGAAAATAAAATATTAAAATAATTTTTGTTCTTGTTTTGGCTATAACTTTTTGGTAATTTACCACGCAAATTTGGTTTGTGGCCAAAAATGAGATCCCTAAATAAGTTAATATTTATTTAGTATATACACTATACTTCAAAAAAATTTTAACCTTTTTTAGGCCCTGAAAACCCTCAAAATTAAAAAAAAAATGTTTTTAATAATGAAATTAAAATAAAGAAAAAAAATTTTTGTTCTTTTTGCTATAATTTTTTTATCATTTACTACCTAAATTAGTTCTATGGCCCAAAATTAGTTACCTAAATATAGTATATATAAACTTTTTTATTTACGGGGCCGTCGAGGTAAATTCGGAAAACATTTCGAAAGCTCTGGAGCAGTAGCGTTAAGTCTAAAACCACTAATAAAGGGGCATATTTTTAGTGTATTGTTTCCTGATTGACATTGGAGTGCCAGAGTAAGTGCTAGTGAAACGATGAGTCGAGAGCAGGACAGAAGAGCTGCGATACTAGAGTCACTTCGCGCCGGAAATAGCCCTAAATAGATAATGGAGTGGGACTCCGCAACTGCTCACAAGGCAAAGTAGACTCAGGCTTGGCTCCAGAATAACCTAGCCTACCACTGGTCACCAGATTTTTGGCCTTCAAGCCCAGACTGCAATTCTCTTGATTATTACGTGTAGGGCACAGTTGAAGCAAAAGTTAACGCGAGGCCTCATAACACTAAGGACGCTCTGAAGACAAACATCGAGGAAGTGATGACCACAATGGACAAAGAGGAGGTAGCTCGCGCATGTGGGCGCTTCAGGTCCCGGCTGGAGCAGGTAATTGCACAAGATGGAGGCTATATTGAATAATTTTCAACTATGATATGTGTACTCACATTATACAAAGTTAAGTGCAAATAAAATTATTTTTGAGTAAATATCCAATAGTTTTGTTTTTAAGTTCAACACTCCGGATTTACCTCGACGGGCCTGTAGTATAAACACTATGCTTCTTAAAAACAGTTTAATCTATTTTGGTGACCTTAAACATTTTCAAAATCAAAAAAAAAAAGAAAAAAAGAAGAAAAAAAAATAAAATGTTTTTTTTTTTGGTATGA
Source organism: Anastrepha fraterculus (assembly GCA_037575425.1). Taxonomy (NCBI): domain Eukaryota; kingdom Metazoa; phylum Arthropoda; class Insecta; order Diptera; family Tephritidae; genus Anastrepha; species Anastrepha fraterculus. The sequence continues at coordinate 4,989 of JAYXIM010032985.1, forward strand.
TTTTTTAGTCATTTACCTAAATATATATAAACTTTTTTTATTTAGTATATACACTATGCTTTAAAAAAACATTATATGTTTTTAGTGACCCTGAAAACCCCCAAAATTTAAATACATTAAAAGAAAACAAAATTTTTTAATTTTCTAAATTTGTTCTATGGCCAAAAATTAATTACCATAATATATATAAACTTTTTCTATTTAGTATATGCACTATGTTTTCTTTTAATTTAATATTTTAAAAACAAAAATTAAAAGACAAAAAATAAAATTTTTTTTTGGATTTTGCTATAATTTTACCATTCATTTACCAGTTAAATCTGTTCTATGAAGAAAAATTAGTTCCCTAAATAATTATAAAGTTTTCTATTTAGTATATACACTATGCTTTAAAAAACCAATCAATATTTTTTTATTGACCTTGAAAAATTCAATAATTAAAACAAACAAAAAAAATAAAAGAAACAAAATGTAAACAAAAAATGTTGTAAACTTTTTCTGTGGCAAAACTTAGTTCTCCAAGTATATATAAACTTTTTTTTTAGTATATATGTACACTATGTTATATGTATGTTGTTCTTAATTTAACAAATTTCCGTGACCCTAAAAAACCTCAAAATTAAAAAAAAAAAAAAAAAAAAAAAATGTTCTAAATTTTTTCTATGGCCAAAAATTAGTCACCTAAATATATATATACTTTTTTTGTTTAGTATATATACAATCCTTTTAAACAAAAAAAATTTTTAATAACCCTAGAACCCCATAAAACGAAAAAAAAAAATTAAAAGAAAAAAAAATTTAAAAATGTTTTTATTTTGGTATAATATTTTCATGATTTCTGAAGAGAAATAAAAAATGCAGATTAAATTATCTATTGGAAAACATTTTATACCAAATTTACAAAAAGTTAATTTTTTTCCATGCAAATTAAGTAATGATTTTTAGTGCGTCGGCAGCGCGGGTGACACATTTTCAGTCATTGCCCACATTCGCACAAACAAATTTTTTTTTTGAGCATCCTAATATACATACATATGTGTATATGTATATATGTACAAATACATATAGCAGTTATATATATAAGTATATGAACTCATACTTATACTCATACTCATACTCATAATGTCACAAGTACCAAAGCAAAAAGCAATATAAGTTTACACGTACATACGCATAATCAGCTTCGTGGTGTTAGTGCTTGAAATACGAGTTGATAGCAATTATTCTATTTTAATTGCGTTCCGGGTATTAGCTTTAGCTAAATAAGTGTGTGTATGTATGTCTGCATTTGGCCATTATCAATAGAAAGTGTCAGATTTTATAACTACCACATTCACATATATTTTACATGTGTGTGTAAGTGAGGAAAAGGGGGTGGGAGTAATTATAGCAAAAGTATATGACATAAATTTCAGTCACTATTTGGTCGTGGCCACCGTAGCCGAGAGAATTTGTGCGTGATTATCATTCGGCTATTTCAAGTTTGGAGGATACTGTCAAGATAAAATATCAACCTATAATAAAAAATTTTTTCAAAGCGGCAACGCTAGGCAGGCAAGGCAGACAAGCATTCAAATGCAAGCGAACAATAGCCTTTACCTCTCAATGAAATGCTAAACGGAAATAAATTTTCCATATCGAATCATTCCCTTGCTTGGACTCACGTGAAGACACACAATCAGTTCAATAAAATAAAAAATGCCTGCTATGGAAAAGATTCTCATAAAAACTGTCTACCATTCGTAGGTAGCATAAAACCAAAGGTTCCTCCAATGGGGAAACAAATATATGTTTTACAATTGCCTATCTGTGGACGCTAGCAAAACTGTTTATATATTTTTTTTTTTGCGGATTAGGAAGCTTAAAATGCCTAATGAAGCATCAGAGATGCCATCGCAGCAATGCTATATTCGGAGACTTCAAAACTCCCCCTCGTTTGGAACCGCCGCCCACCCTGGAACCTCTTTCGCATTACTTCAGAGTGGCGTTCCACCTTCCTCATTCCAAGATCTATGCATGTGTGCCTATGTTCAGGTCTCGCTTTTTTATCCGGAGAATTTTTTCTGCGAATCCACTGATGACTTTCCACGATTCCTGGCTACTTAGCATCTTATCGATTACATTTTCAGTATTTATGTGACCGACTGTAATCTCCAGCTGTCGACGTTGGCTTGGTTAGATGAAAAAGTTTTAGAGTTAAATTTTTTATTTCGAGGGAGTTTTGCTATCCCAAAGATTAATGGAACCTTCTCTTAGTGAATTATAAGAAAACTAGTGTGAAGAAGAAAACCATTTCGTAGGAACCGTCGAGAAGGTTTAATCAAGAATCATCGAGGAATGCCGAAATTCTGTCAAAAACATCAGTTATCTCATCTTTTGTAAAGATTACAAAAGGGTAGTAGAGAATTGAGATGTTTTCTAAAAAATACTATATTTCATTTTAGATCGAAATATGAAAAAATTGGTTGTAAACTAACAAACTCACTTCTCTGGCTTCCGCAGCTACATTCCTCCATTTAACTTGAACGTTAGTCAGCTTCTTCCAATTGGTAACGCTCATTGTCCTTAGATCACTTACGACAGAATCCAGTCACCTTTTCCGCGGTTTTCCTCTGCTTCCTTTTCCCACCGGTGTTCTGTGATACGCTACTCTATTTTTGGTATTCTGCTAATTTTATTCGTTGAATTTCTATAAATCTCACTGCAAAGTTGTCAAGCAACCGTAAATCTGCATGACTCTTACTGTTCATAAATTAAATTATTTCCATGTAAATCTCCAGATTCTGACTCGCTTTTTTCGGCCATGCTATAAGGCGTCCAAACATTAGTATGCACTTGCCTTCGCAACATTTGTAAGGCTTGTGCTTGATTTAATCAAGTTCATTCTAGTTTTGGGAGTAGTAAGAAATTGTAACTTCTTTGGCAGGCAAGAGCTACCAACATTTTGTTGCATACATGTACGGCGAATGCTGCTGTAGTGACAGTCCTTGGCCGAATATGCATAAATCCGGGTCGTTTCGGTAACGTAGAGCCGACAGTTGTGTGAACGAGTCATCAGCCCCTCACCTTTTGCTCTGAAAGTTTTCGAGACGCTTGTTTCGCTCGATTGAAGTGGTGACTCTCCAAGCGCTTCCGCACCAATTCCTTGCCACATCCTCGCTACCAACAAGTTATACGGGTTATACCTTCACGACCATAGAAACGCTAATGGAAATGCAAATTCATTCAAGGGCAGGTACTCTGGCTTTCTATGGACCCTGAGCTACTTGAAGTCATACACAATTATAGATCCCGTTCGAGGACAAATAACTTACTTTGTCTGCTATCGTTGAGCATACATTCTGCCTCTCTAACTTTGTATTTCTTTTCAATAAATATCTAATCCTCCATTTGAATAACTCCTGAGCATTTCTGGAAGTTTTTTAACTAGCAAAGATTTTTTTCCACTTAAGTATTCTCTTCAACAGCCTGTGGCAGTGAGCCCACCTAAATCCCATTAATCTTCTCCATTATATCAACAGCTCTGACTGGCTATAGATATCTGCATGTTGGAAGTCTCATAATGGTGTCAAAGCGGCGCTTTAATGCTACTTGAGGAGTGCCAGACTAGCACTTCAACCATTTCACCTACCTACCTATTCTTGGTAGCGAATTAAAAAATCCTTCAGTCGATTGGAGATAAATGTACTTAGAACCATGGAAAAGATAGCAGGTAGTTCATCTTCTACGTCTACTGCTTTTTCTTATTATTATTCTCACACTTATTATTTTTCTTTAAGGTGAGAGTGAGTGTAGAAAAATTTCAGTTGTGTTGTCTTTTCAAGTTGATACTCTTCCTTCTTCTTCTACATCTACTTCTACTTCTACTTCTACTTCTACTTCTACTTCTACTTCTACTTCTACTTCTACTTCTACTTCTACTTCTACTTCTACTTCTACTTTTACTTCTTTTTCTTTAAGGTGAGAGTGGTAGCAGCAAAATGGCAGCCATGCAATCTTCGAGTCGATACTTTTTCTTCTTTTATTTCTTCTTCATTTTCTTGTTATCCCTCTTTCTCTCTCCGAGGTGAGACTGGGACCATAAAAATGCCAGTTATGCTAAATACTCGTACAGAGTATCTCTTGTAGGATAACCGAAACCTATGCTAAATAGGTGGAAACTATCAAGCGAAGAAATGAAATTAGAAAAAATCGTATGCTTTGAAAAAAGTATTGAAAACAAAAACTGCGAAGCACAAAGTCGAGCATTAAATTTCAAGTGCATTTTTCCTTCAAGCGAGGCTATTCATGCAAAATTTAATGCATTTCGATGCGTCGCAGTGTTCGCCGTACACCGCCTGCAATTATTGCCCCCCAGCAAATTGCAAGAAACGAGAAACGAAAACGACGAAACCGAACACGACTGCCGCGAAAGAAAAGTGATGTTGAAAATTCGCGGAAATGACAGCAAATGAGTGCTAATGTGTGGTGGAGTGGAGAAGAAGGAAAGGTGCTGCAAAATGAAGGTAGCGCAAGCAAATGGCCGGGTCGGCTCCGATGTTCCAGCAAATGGATGCTGGTGATAAATTTTATTTTATCGCTGGCGGCAATAAATCTGCATGAATTAAGTAGTTTTCAAAGTACAACCAACCAAAAAAAAAGTAGGAAGAAGACTAAACTACTTTAAAAAGGAGACATAAAGAAAAAAAGGGTTTTTTTTATTTCTGAAAGAAAATGGCAGCAAAATGGAGCAATTCGCGCAACCCATTTACATTCGTATATAAAAATAGGTTGTACAAGCGCACACACATTTACAAATACAAAGTAGTCCATTTTACGCTTACGCAAAGTTGGAAAATATATAACCGAATAGCGAACGTCGAAAATCGAATGACCGCTGAATTGGTGACATGAATTGGACAACCAAAAGCTGCTGTTCGACTTTATTAGAGGTATTTCTTGTCGATTGCGGCTAAGAGTTAATATTCGGCCAACTGTCCAAAGACGATTACAGAGTTGAGCCATGCAGTGGAAGTTTGTGTGTGGGTTTAAAAAGAGCTCATTTGAGAACCAGATGGAAGGCCAATCCTGTTTGAGGAGCGCCTCATTCTTAGACTGCATTCTCATGCTGCTATCCGTAAATGTGTAAGAATGCAGCTCATCAAGAATTGCAAGAAAATAACCGGTTATAAGTTTCGTTTCCGCTTAAACCGATTGCGGTTATGGAGGCTTTTACGCCGAATAATAAGACTAATTTTATTGTTTAATCTTCCCAGTCGCATATACAATTTGTGTATGAAGCTGAGCTCTTCCTTTATGGCCGGACAGATTTCGATAAAATTTTTTGTCTGTAGTTGTGTATAGTTGGGTGGACCTCTGAATCTCCCAGATTCATTATTTTATTTATTATTATAACAAATCGAGTTCTACAACAAGATATAGCGTTATGGAGATAAAGAAAGGTTGCCACATATCTTAAAAAAATTAAAATTATTTAATTAATTGAATTTCTTAAAATACAACAATAAGGAAATTAATGAAGAAGAACACATTACGCAAAAAAAAAAATATTTTAAAACAAGGCTGCCACCTATCTTAAAAAGGAAATTATTTAATTAAGTTAATAAATATTTAAAAATATCTGTATCAAATGACAGAAACTTCACAACTCTTTATTAAAGGTATATGATTTTTAAAATAAGGTTACCACCTGTCTCGGAAATTTGAAATCATTTAACTGTGTAAGTAAATTTCAACATTTTAATATGTGGAGAAAATGCAATGAATATAAGAATCTTTGGTTTTCGGATTTTTGTTTTTGAAATAGAGCTGCCACGTATCTTAAAAATTTTAATTATTCAAAAAAAGTAAGTTTATTAATATATAGCAGGTGTACTAGACGGTAGAGATGTATTTAAGAATGCTTTATTCCAAGTATATGCAACAGGGTTGCCACATGCACATGTAGAAACTAAAATTATTTAATTAAATAAATTTATTAAAATATGGACATTAACGAAGAACCGCACTTAATTACAGCAAAGTGATTTCAAAATAAGGTTGCCACTTATCTTAAAAAATACAATTATTTAGTTAAGCTTATAAATATAAAGCAATATGAGTATTGAATTAAAATCATATAATAATTATATAATATTTATTGCGATCCAAATTTATTTAAAATAGAGTTGCCAGGTATATAAGAAAATAAAGCTATTTACTTCGCAAGTTCATTAGAATATTTAAACATGTGTAACGAATACAATGCTATTAAGCAGGGATTTGCAGGATTTTTTTTAATAAGGTTGCTGCATATAATAAAAATTTATAATATTTATATCAGTTAATTTATTAAAATATTATGACACAGTGCCAGCTCGCTAATCCGAGTTAATGATTGCAGACCCTGATTCGGATTAACGAGATATTCGGATTACTGGATGTGCTGTTATTATGCTTATAATTCACTATATTCGAAAATAAAACAAAAGCCAGGATTTCAAAACAAATTTATTTTATTTGTATTAATCAACAATGAAAAAATTAAAGGTTTTTATAAATATGTATGTACTTACATATTACTTTTTTTAACGTAGATAATTAGTGATGTAGGTTTGCTTGTCTTTCACATGCTTCTAAAGCCTTGTTCCTTTGCCCAATCTATTGAAATATTTAAGGCCTGCAGAGCTTCACGATTTTTAACGTGTTTCGTAATTAAAGGCTCTGGTTCCACATTTTCTGTGTCTGACTCTGAACTACTACACGAAGTATTGTCAGAGTTCATAATCCAGCTAAGAACTTCATCTTCAGAAATATTCACGTCATTGTTGCGGTGAAATAAGTTGGTTATTGTGCGAAATTCTTCTGTTTCTTCAACACGATCATTCTCTGGCAACTCTTGTTGTAACAATGATAGAGGGATGTTATCATCTGAAGCCGACCTCTAAGAATGAATATGCTTCCAACAAGACTGTATAGAAGAATTGGACACCCTGTCCCAAGATGGTTTAAGCAATTCACAAGCGTCCTTTAAACCGAATTGTTATAGTTAGTCGTATCGCGTTCCATGGGTTGAATTATACTAGTACAATTCGGGGGTAAAAACATAGTTTTATATTGCCCACATTCAGATACCAGCGGCTCTCCATGACGCTTCGCATTATCCAGTAACAATAAAGCTTTTTTGGGCAAATTATTTTCAATTTGATAGTCTTTTACCTGTGGTATAAACGATTTAAAAAACCATTCAGTAAAAATATATGTTGTCATCCATGCATTTTTCGATGCGTAATATTCAACAATATGTTATTTTTTAAACGAACGTGGATTTTTTGATTTCCCAACCACAGCAATGTTAAACTTGTGAGTTCCAGATTTGTTAGCACAGCACAAGAAGGTGATTCTCTCTTTTTTCTCATTTTGGTACCAGGAGCAGACTTTTCTGCAAATTGTTGAAGCTCCTGCACCAAATTTCTTTGCTAAAACTTTTCCTGATTGTCCACGATTTACTTCTTCTATTATTTTAAGCTTATCAGCTAATGTCAGTGTTTTATGTGCACGTTTTTTTGCCATGTTATTTAAATTGATGTTTTCCCGACTAATACTACAACTAAACTATTCGCAACAAGATAAATACACACTTACATACATAGAAGGCTCTGTATTTCAATAATGTCCCGTTAGTTTTAAAATTCCGTTCATGGTTTTGTAAAAAAACAGACTCAAAAATAAAAAAAAACAAAAATTCGGTTTAGCGAGCTTGCAACGTAATGCGTCGCACGTAATGCGTCATAAATTCAATTCGGATTACCGGATAATTCGGATTACACACCTTCGGATTAGCGAGCTGGCACTGTATATATTAAATATATAAGATACTTGATACCCATATTTGTTATTTTTAAGAGCACCTTGTTCCAGGGGCATGTGTTTTAAAATAGGGTTACCATCTACCCAAAAATTAAAATTATTCTTTTAACTCTATTCAATTGTAGCAATACGAACATCGAATTAATTACATTGATAGACTTCAGGAACACTTTATTCCAGGATTTGCATTTTAATTTAGGGTTACCAGCTGTATAAAAGCTAAAACTATATAATGAAATAAATTTAGTAAAACATAACAATATGGGCACTAATGAAGGAGAGGAGAAAATTATTGGAAGAAAAGTATTTTAAAACAAGGTTGCCATCTATCGAAAATTAAATTTAAAATTATTCAGTTAAGCTTATTGAATTATACCAATACGCACATATAACAATTTACATTGAAGAACACGAAGAACATTTCATTCCAGGCTATGCATTTTAAGACAGAATTGTTACCTGCATAAAAACTAAAATTAATTAAATAATTAAAATTCGTAAGAAGAACAATTATTGGAGGAAAATTATTTTAAAGCAAGGTTGCCATCTAACTAAAAAAATTTAATTATTTGAATAAGTTCGATAAATATAAAAATATGGGCATCAGCGGGCATATTACTTTCGAAACGAAGTTGCCTCATATATTTAAAATTAAAGTTATGTAATTCTTAAAATGAAGTTGCCACATATTATTAAAATCTAAAGGTATTTAATTTTGTTATGTAATTAAAAAACAAACATATTATAAAAAACTAAAACCATTTAGTATATTTTTTTAAATTAATAAGAATATTTGTATAAGAGGAAAGTTACTCAAAGATATTTTAATCCAGACAAGGTAATATCCATAAATCGATAGAAAATTAAATTTAGGAAGCTACCTGGAAGCTTAAGTCGTTAGCTATAATAGAAATTTATCAAATTCACGTCTCCAGTTGAAAAAGTCTGGCCAGAAAATCTGGGTGCCCAACGGATGGTTAAGCATTGCGGATAGTATAAGCGGGAATCGTTCTATTATCGCGATTCTTTTATTTCGCCGCATTGATTTACCTGGTGTTGAATATTGATATTGGAAATATGAATGAGTATTTTCTTTCTGGGATCCACATTGGCGGTTAATACGGGAAATCCCCTTGCTCTTAATACGTTGCAGTCTTTTTTGCGTCTTTTTGCTTTTTAGTTAACTTTGAATTAAACATTTTTGGTCTACATAATGAACATTTATTATATACTCGTATATAATTGGCGCGAACACCCTTTTTGGGGGTTTGGCCGAGCTCCAACTCCTATTTGTGGCGTGCGTCGTTCCACAAAATGGAGAGATCTAAAGTTTCAAGCCGCCTGCGAACGGCAGATATTTTTTATGAGGAGCTTTTTCATGGCTGCACTCGGAGGTTTGCCATTGCTTGCCGAGGGCGACTGATATTAGACAAAACTTTTTTTTTATTTTGGTGCTTCACCGAGATTCGAACCGACGTTCTCTCTATGAATTGCGAATGGTAGTCACGCACCAACCAATTCGGCTACGGCGGAGGAATGAACATTAATCCGACTTAATTTTGGTTCCCATTATCGATAGCCTGTGCTTTAAATTAGTCGCAAAGTCGCGTGTCGAGCTTGTACGGTAGCCATGACTATATGTTTTATTACCACTAGTCCACTGCACATCAGCTTATATTTTGGAGGCTGTCTACAAGTATATAATACACCCTAATGTTATGGTAGCAAAGCCTCGCATTGAATTTACAGCTGCTTTAATGAACAACTCCCAATGAAGTGGTACACATAAATATTACATCTGTATGCACGTGTGTGTGTGTGTGCTATGAAGCATCAACTCAGTATCCCATGTGACGCGCGGTTTAACCTGAAGCGTTTGACATGCGCCGCTATAACCAAAACACTGAGCCCAAATATGTCCATAATGCCGGGCAATCACAGCGCCGCCATTAAATTGCTACGCCAATCGTAAGCACAGCGTTGCACCTCTTCTACATCTATGTTCAGATATCCCGATAGGATGTGTACACAGAATTTGTCGTGGGAGCGTGATGCGCATATCGCATACTGCGAAATTCACGCCAAAGGCGTATTTACCTGTAATTATTGCAAAATTAAGCGATGCGCTGATTTCAATATGGCCACATGCCACCTCCACGAGTCGCAGCGAGCGCAATATTGAGTTCCATGTACGCTGTGTTGTTGTTGTTTTACTAGGTATTCGCTCAGAGGGTGGAGGTCAAAATAAACAAAGTGCCAAAATTCGATGGCTTTCATGAAGCGATCCAAAGGTGAATAGTAGGGCGATGCTGCAACGCAACAAATGTGCCATATCAAGGCTTGTATAGATAGATTGATTGAAAATTTTCGCCTGAGGTAAAAATAATATGTGACCTACAGAGAATTGAGACTGGCGGCATTCCGGCTTATACTAATGGAATGATGGCGCCTTTTTTTCACCCAATCCACTGTTGTACTTTTTTATTCAATTTTTTGAAAATCGTGTGGTCATAAATTTGTTATGACTAATGTCCGAATTCTGTAAGCAAATCTCATCTTAAGTCACTAAAATTGAGATTATAAATTAGTGACTCTTTTTGTGACTTGAGACGATTTTGCTAATCAGTAAGGGAAAGTCACAAGAATTCCACCAAATATCATGGTGAAAATAAATAGAGACAGTCAGCTGATGGCACGTATCGGCTAGAGATAGTCAAAAAGTTGAGCAAAAATTCACTTATGGATTCCATTTGTAATGGAATTTTTTAAACTCATTTATCAAGCGAAATTCTTCATCAAAACATAAAGAATATGAATATTACTAAGCTCATACAAAATAACTTTTTTAATTTCTGTTTTATAAACATTTTACCTGAATCGGCTTATCAACAATTCAATTGAGACAAACAAAATTAATAATCGATAAATGTTGAATTGCATCTCTATATACATTCCGTTGAAATGAGCGAGCTGGGAATTCTGCTCAAACTTGTCAAGTGGTTTGAGATCTTGAATAAGTTCCCAGCAGAAGGATTTCGGGAATCTAAAAAACCTCCTGAAAATGTCTTCTTCAAGAAGGAATGGGTCTTCTGTGATGCGTAAACTTGCCGGACTCCGTCTACGCATATTTCTAAAACGTCAATAAATACACATTTATTCGTGTTCTTAAAAAATGTTTACCCAAAACATATTACTTTTCTTCTTTTTCGCGCTTTTTTTGCAATATATATAAAATAATTAATTCCTCCTCCATATTTTCCGTTTTGTGAGCTGCTCAGAAGTAGACCACTAATTAGTGACTTTTGTTTGAGACTAATGACTTGAGATTGCTTACTGAATTGCAACTAGTCTCAAAATCAAATTTCACCACGAAAAGTCTCAATTAGTGACTTGAGACTGCTTACAGAATTCGGGCATAAATATTGCCTTACCCAATAAAAACTGGATAGCCGGGTTAATTTATTTATTAATTTTTTTTTTTCTTTGGGCTAAGGTAGGGTTCAAACTGCCTTCGCATTGACAACGACCGTCATCTACTGCGTCGAGTGGTGTAGCCTCAAACGCAATCCCTCCTACTCTGGGGAGACTCCATTTCCGGTACTACTTTATACATTACTTGGGGAGGGCCCAAAACGGCGTCCATGAAATGGACCATTACTATTCACCCACGCCTGGGTCCACCATATTTGTAGCCGGCTTCATGCTATACGCAAGTCTTCTAATGTCTCTGTGGAACATGCCCCCCAGGTTCCTCTCACATGGGCTTATGGAGGTTATACGCTATTGATAATTTCTTACCGGGTGCCTGACAATTATTACAATGTACGTAGTGGCTCACTGTAGGTAAATTTTAGTATTGGTCAGAAGAAACTAAGTAGTTTTCAAAGTCGGAAATGGGTTGAGATAAATAAAGCTTTGAAAACTAAGCTTCCTCGCCTTCCCATCTGATGCTATCGCTATACTTGCGGGTATCTAAGGGACTACAGCTTTCCAGCATTTGAGTGGAAATATTTTCCTACAGAGATGGAACGAATTCCGCTCAGATTACCCTTGGCTGTACGACTATTGCTTTTCAGGCAGAAGGTACTGAACTGCAATCATCTGATGCTCATCTGCTATGCTGTGCACGATATCTCATTTGAGAAATTGACGCCCAATCAAAATGAAGGCAGATCTCTTCCAGACGTGCCCCAAATTCGAATCTATCTATAAAGAGGACGAGAACAAGTGGATCTCTGCGAAATCTGGGGGTCTAAGACAAAACCTTTGGATACATACATAATTTTATGTTTTAATTGTGTGGAGGAGAGCAGGAATGATGTCGGTGTTAATGTTGGAAGGCAATCAACAGCAGTCTTAAATAAAAAATATTTCATTTTATTAGTAATTTGTTCCATTCAATTTCATTTCATTCCATTCTTTTTCATTCCATTTCCATTTTGTTCCATATTCATTTTATTTCGCTTTGTGATGTATTCCATTTTAAAAAACATTACAGTTCCACTTCTTTTCGTTTCCATTTAGTTCCACTCCCATTTAATTCCATTTCCATTTTATTCCGCCTAAATCTTTTCTCATTTCATTTCATTTGTTTTTTGTTCCATTTCCACTCTGTTTTATTCCCATTTTGTCCTTGTCCCATTTCGTTCCATGTTCATTTTGTTTTGCTTTGTGAATGATTCCATTTCAAAATCATTACAGTTTCACTTCATTTCGTTTTCAGTTAGTTCCATTCCCATTCTATTCTCATTTCATTCCATTCTCTTTTCAATCCATACCCATTCCAGTTCCACATCTTTTCGTTTCCATTTAGTTCCACTCCCATTTAATTCCATTTCCATTTTATTCCTCCTAAGCCTATTCTCATTTCATTCCATTTGTTTTTCGTTTCATTTCCACTCTGTTTTATTCCTATTTTTTCCTTGTCCCAGTTCGTTAAATTTCCATTTCGTTCCATGTTCATTTAGTTTTGCTTTGTGAATTATTCCATTTCAAAATCATTACAGTTTCACTTCATTTCGTTTCCAGTTAGTTCCATTCCCATTCTATCCTCATTTCATTCCATTTTCTTTTCAATCCATATCCATTCCAGTTCCACTTCTTTCGTTTCCATTTAGTTCCACTCCCATTTAATTCCATTTCCATTTTATTCCTCCTAACTCTATTCTCATTTCATTCCATTTGTTTTTCGTTCCATTTCCACTCTGTTTTATTCCCATTTTTTCCTTGTCCCATTTCATTCCATGTTCATTTTGTTTTGCTTTGAGAATTATTCCATTTCAAAATCATTACAGTTTCACTTCTTTCGTTTCCAGTTAGTTCCGTTCCCATTCTATTCTCATTTCATTCCATTTTCTTTTCAATCTATTTCCATTCCAGTTCCACTTCTTTTCGTTTCCATTTAGTTCCACTCCCATTTAATTCCATTTCCATTTTATTCCTCCTAACTCTATTCTCATTTCATTCCATTTGTTTTTCGTTCCATTTCCACTCTGTTTTATTCCCATTTTGTCCTTGTCCCATTTTGTTACATTTCCATTTCGTTCCATGTTTATTTTGTTTCGCTTTGTGAATTATTCCCTCTCAAAATCCTTACAGTTTCACTTCTTTTCGTTTCCAGTCAGTTCCATTCCCATTTAATTCCATTTTTATATCATTCCGCCTCACTCTATTCTCATTTCATTCCATTTTCTTTTCAATCCATTTGCACTATGTTTTATTCCCATTTTGTCCCAGTCCCATTTCGATACATTTCCATTTAGTTCCATCCGAATTTCGTTAGCATTTTGCTTCAAATGAGTTTTCATCTCATTTTTCTTTTTAGCCCACTTGTAATCACTCATTCACTTTTCGACATTCCATAGCAATTACATTTTAAATTGTAATTAGCCACCTTAGCCACCTCTCTTTATGGTAAGCAAGCCAGTCAATAATCAAAACAATAACAACAACAAACAACCAATAACCCCAGAGACATCAACATTAAAAATTCCGTTTAATGTGCAATTGAAATTGATGAGTTGGAAAATTTGTTGCCAGATATGCCATCAACGAAAATAGCAACTACAACAACAGTAACAACAACATGGACGAAATGGGCAAAATTGCAATCAATGCAAATATGCAATTTGAACGAGAAATAAACAAATGTGTTAACAGACAGGCAGATAGTGTACACATATAAACATAAACACACACACACATACACTTACATATACTGCAGTGAATGAATTGACCTGCTGTCGGTGAAATGAGTTTGTTATTGTTGCTGTTATTGGCAGTCAAGTGCAACATGTTAATATAAATGTTGGCAATATTCTACAATAACTGCGGCCATGAGCAAGTAGTAGTAACAAGCATTCACCAATACATACACCGAGCGTAAGTATTGTTGCTATGGTCATTAACGTCGATGTTGCTTTTGCTTTTGCTGTTGGTGCTAAATTGCAGCCAATAATAATGAATAATTGAAAATCCAATCAAACACCGAAAATGTAAGCGAACATTTCAAAACAGCTCACAAGCATAAGCACTCACACACACATCCTTATAGTCACATTCCCACCCACACCCACACTCATATCGCCGCATCTATTTGCATAAATGTGTTCGCTTAAGTGCCCGGTCGTAGCGAGTGCTCGTATGATGAGTTCAAATGGCAAATCACTCGGCTAGCGAATGAATTGCAATCAAAGCGCAGGCAATTGGGTTTCGATACACAAGCGCGGAGATGACACCCCAGGGATTCGGTGGCCACGACCTGACGCAGGTTGCACACCTCCACACGGTACATATCTACTATGCCGTCATTAGACTGCTACTACTAATATACTACACTCGCCACTTCCACGGCCTAGTGTTTGTCTGCTGAAATTCACCATCAACCGCATCGATTCAGTTGCTGTCCTTTGGCAAGTTTGTACAGGTGCTATTTTTGGTTTTGTTGCCTGTTTTCTGTTACAAATGTTATTAGTTTGTCAACATTCATTCGCACTGATTGACGCTTTATCAATATGTATGAGTGTGTGTGTGCATGTATGGCAGTCTACAGATATAGGCTTCAGGTGTTGTTGGATGGTAAATTCGCACCCACACATTCTAACGTACTAGGGTGTAGGTTCGTAATACTCCCCGCCTGCCAACTGTTGAGCTGCTTTCATTTGAATATGTTAACATTTGCTTTTATGTCTTTTTTTTAATTGGACACGCCTTGTTGCCACAAAAATTGTGGTTATTGTCAAGTGGGAGTTTCTACAAAGGATACTCATGGACTATCAGCATAAATCTGGCATACAAAAGCATACATATAATTAGAGAGCCTCTTTGAATTATTAAATCAGCTCATTTAGGACCTCGAAATTTTAAAATGAAAAAAAGGGATGACAGGATTACCAGCCTTGGCCTTCAGCTATAGTGAAAAACGAAATTAGGCGCGAAATCCACGGATGATAGACTAACAGGTTTGCTATTTAGCTGTGGGGAAACAGAAAATTGTAAGAAGAACTTTGGCTACCACGTCTCTTGTGGATTCGGCAGCCGAGTTCTGCACGATAATTTCACACATATTCACACACTCGTCCAATCAGCTCAGACGGCAACGAAGCAACATGGACGGAGGCTGGGTTGACTTTTTCCGTGTTTCACCAACAAAATCACAGTTTTTTCTTACACAAACAGCTGTCATGATCCCAGTTACAGCAGCCAAATTTCATCTGATTATTTCAAATTCACTTAGACCCAATAAGCCACACCCAAGGCGAATTGTTTTCACCATTAGTAAACTTGGTATATGCACCCATAATCAAATAAGTACCCCCGGAAGTTTCATAACGTAAGGTACCTTGCGAATACCCTAAATATATTTTTAGCCGTTCAAAACTTACAGTCTGTATCAGAAGAAAAGAACCGGTATTTCCCTTGTAACTCCAAGCTATATTTCGTTCTGCTTTTTGCTGCATAATACTCAAGGGCTACGATGCCAGTGCTAACTTAGGATAGTGTAGTTCGAAACTTTCCCGTAAACGCAACCAAACAAAAATGAGTGAGAAGTACGTGAAGCGTTTTGAGGCGGTATTTTTATGCACGCATTCTAAAGGGCCGAAGTTATCTTACTCCGCAGCTGCAAAAGTAATTCGAAAATTAAAAAAGTTTGTTGGGATGTGGAATCAGCGGTATCAGGTGCACAAAAATGTTGATGACTTTTCCGAGCGCGTCTTGAAGCGAGTGACGACAAAAAAGAAAGATAAAGTGATCGTCCAACTTTTTAAGCGGGACCCTTCTTTGTGACTAGGCCAAGAATGATCAGTTCTTGATAAAAAGAGAATAGATGTGAGTATCAACGCCATCGAACGACGACTGTAGGAGACGAACATATCCTACCGTCTTACTCTCAGAAAAACACATTGAGAAACAACAAAACCAGAAAATGGCGTCACAGTATAAATAAAAAAAATAATAAAATAAAATTATGAAAACACTTCTTGCCGGCAGGCCAGCCCATAATTTAAAGCAACTCGTGCGTCAAGTTCGTAAAATCTAGTCCTGTTTATTGACGAGCTACTCAGAAAAGCAGGTTCCAAGCAAGAAGCAGATGCCAGGCTATACTCGACAACGATGAAGACACACGGCTTATTGAGTAATTTCGACTCGTAGTTTTGTACATACTTTAATGTAAAAAAAAACTTTAAATATAAATCTTTCACTTCATGAATAATCGCATTTTTGTTGTTTTTCTTTGTAAGTTTCATTAAAAATATATATTTTTAAAATATTTTAAAATTGATATTTTAAAAAATGCATATTTTTATAAAAATTATTTAGCAAATACCACATAAGTTAAAGCTAAAAAGATTGTGCACAATTGCAAAAGCGTTCCAGAGATTTTTATCAAAATTTTAAAATTTTTAATGAAAATTTAGAATAAAATTTGGGTAATTAAATTCAGAATCTGTCTAAGACAATAAAGTGCAGGCTTGAAGCGCCTGAAAATTCTAATAAATGTTTGGTAATTTTTTGCACTAAGGGTCTTACGAAATTTCTTTCATACAAGGCGCGCATGGAGTGTTTTTTATATTGGAAGAAAATGGGGAAGTCAAATCAGCAGTTACAGAAATCAGAGAGCATACATTTTTCATCTTAGCTTTGACTGCTTATTCCCGCCTGCGTACAGCGAAAATAGTCAGAAGCAGCATTTTTTTGAAAAAATGTTTTTTACTTTTATTTATAAAATTTAAATTTTACTATTTATAAAATTTACTAATGCAAATCGGTAGTAAGTATTTCAAAGTTTTATACTAAAAAAAGTACTCCAATCGGTTGTGTCGTTTTTAATTTGTTGCAGTTTGAAAACTATGTTTATGATTTTTCAACAAATTTTTTAATATGCATGAAAAGAAATTCTTGCAGACCAAAAAACCAAACACACTATGCAAATCGGAGCATTTCGTGAAAAGTTATAAGCGCACAAGTGGACATATATTGGAACTTCCTTTTATAACATGCAGAGATTTGCGAATTTGTAGTCATCAACCTCGTTTATCAGATTGCTCTTCGATTTTGTTAAAAAAAATGTTCACAGTCTGTAAACTTTTAACCAGTTTTAGATTCACAATAACATAAGACCTCCTTTTTTGGCGTCTCACAACAATCATATTTGGAGTAGACAGCAGCGCTAATACAAACATACAAGCAATGGAGAGTGTGAAATGAAAATATCTATAACTCAAAATCATAATTTTTTATTTAATTAAATTTAAAAGTTACTCAAAAATAAAGCTGATTATTAATTTTATCCCACTTTGTAGCTGGTTAGCTTCCTGGTGTTGAAGATGAACGAGGCTTGCTTGAGAGGCTATTGAAAGCTGACGGTGAACTCTTACTTCTGCCAATTGATCTGCTGAGGTCCGATATCTCGCTGTGTTCTCTCCCTTTCAATTCATATGTAAATATATTTGTCTGCCAAGCAAACTTGAAAATGCTGAATTTTTCGATTTGAAAACTTTGGTAGCATGAAATACTATAAACAGCCAAATCGAGTTGAAATGGTTGCTGAAAAAGGTTGTCCTTGGTGATAGGATCATAATGGGGTGTTTTTATGTATTTCGACCTTCGCGCCATCTACAGCATCACTTCTCTTTAGTATTAAAACGCCGCACTACACAGAAAATTTTAAGTTTCTAGGCGCCTGAGAATTTTTTTTTTAAGTTGATTGCAAAATTTGTGCTGAACACAAAAAAAAAAGCTAAAGCAGCCTCATACAAAGATTTTAATAAAAAAACACTTCCAGTTTTGCTTCATTTCGCTATCAAACTTTTTTAAAACATTTCTTCATATGCTAATGGCAATTTGTCATTTGAAAATTGTCAGTGCTGCTTTTATGTTGCCATAGTAATTTACCAAAGCTACGCCATTAACTATAAGAGTAGAGAAAGGCTTGCAACTCGCAAATGATGCCGAGTAAATCCTTCATTTGCAGGAAAGCAAATACTTTTTTATTCAAATATTTTATAAACATAGTTTTTGCTTCACTAATTTATATTCCATATACATACAAATATATAGCATTTCCAAGTAGTCACTGAGATTTTCACTATTTTTCAAATATTTAATATCTTTTTTTCGAAAAACCATTAACTAAAACGCAAACGGGAATTCCTTATAGCAAAGGCAGAAAATTAGAAAGAAAAAAACCCCAAAAAACTCATTATGTCGAACCGCCATTAGCCGCCCCACAAACTATAATGCTAAATTGCCCATCTACCCAGCAGGGAAAAGCTGAACTACTGAAATAGATTTCTGGTGGAGAACTAGTGCCATTACGAGCTACTAGTAGTTATAGTAGCGAGTAGCGACGGCTTTTTCAGACCGAGGCAGATTGTCAAGCCATAAAGTGAAGAAAAATCGCTGCCTAGCGCCCTCTTACTGATGTAGTCATAGGAAGACTAGGAGTTTTGATTCATTAAGTTGCTGATTCGTGTAGCAAATTCAATAATTTTAGATATTGTAAAAGGCTAGAGACCGAAAATTTGTTTAACATCTCGCAAAAAACTTACTTAAAGCCTCCAGTATAGGGGCCAATGCTTCACCATTATTTTCTGTTGAGACTACGTCAGCAGCACCAACTTAACCCTTTATTCTTCTTTTATGTATTAACTTAATAAATATGCGAAAATTGTTTTTTATCGCTTGCTTCTGAAATACTGAAAAATCTTCGAGTTTCTTAAAATTTAAATAAATAAAAAATAGTTTAAAAAAACTAAAAAACACGCTTTTATTGCCAATCGAACTAAAAAGTATAAAATAAATTTTAATGACAAAGAGACCTATAATGAAGTAATAGCAAATCGAACGATTAGTCATAACCAACTACCTCAGAACAGAATTATAACAAAAATTAAGATACAAATAGAGTAATTCAAATTAGAGTTACAAGCGTGGGATGCATTCTGCTTCACTTTCATAACCTTCTGTACATAGGTAGTTGCCAATAGAATGATTGTAATATTTTCTATATCAAGCATCCCACGCTTTTAACTCTAATTTGAATTATTCTATTTGTATCTTAATTTTTGTTATAATTCTGTTCTGAGGTAGTTGGTTATGACTAATCGTTCGATTTGCTATTACTTCATTATAGGTCTCTTTGTCATTAAAATTTATTTTATACTTTTTAGTTCGATTGGCAATAAAAGCGTGTTTTTTAGTTTTTTTAAACTATTTTTTATTTTCTACTTTTTAGTTCGATTAGCAAAAAAGCGTGTTTTTTAGTTTCTTTAAACTATTTTTTTTTATTATGAATGAAAATAATTACTATCATTGCAGTCAGTGAATTAATGATTCGATATATTCGTGTTATATTTAATTCCTTTCTTATCGACTGTGAGTCTAAAGCTATGCAGTTATCGGCCGTGATAAAGAAGTATTCGGGATGAGGAACTTATTTCGTGGAGGGAGCCTGAGAAACTGATTTACAAGAATAAAAAAAGATTTTTAATTTTACAACCAAATTCACCTTACTTTTTGCCCACAGGTAAAAAAAGAAAATATTAATCCTGGCAATCCTAATAAGGATAATGGAAAACTTTTATCAAATTATTGCATTGCCATCGGTCCTTGATAGGTGTGCAAAATTTCAAGTCGATCAGATTTTTAGAAGCCAGTGAAAATTAAGCTCAAAGATTCCGTTACATGCATACATACATACATACATACATACATACAACCCGACCTAATAAAAGTGTGTTAAAAAAAGATTTAAAGATTCAAATTCACCTTACTTTTTGCCCACAGGTAAAAACAGAAAATATTAATCCTGGCAATCCCAATAAGAATAGTGGAAAACTTTAATCAAATTATTGCATTGTCATCGGTCCTTGATAGGTGTGCAAAATTTCAAGTCGATCAGATGTTTAGAAGCCAGTGAAAATTAAGCTCAAAGATTCCGTTACATACATACATACATATATACATACATACATACATACATACATACAACCCGACCTAATAAAAGTGTGTTAAAAAAGAGTAGGTTATGTTGGTAGAGAATGAAGTTTTTAACTCACTAGATGGCGCTGGGATCGAGATTTAAAAAAAATACTCGTTTAGGGTCCAATTTGGATCATATTTGGAATAAACATTTGTTATAAGAGAAAATAACACTCTTGCAGAAAATTGTCCCGCTGGTTGGTGTTGCAGTCGAGATATGCAGAAAACCTATATTCCTGGGCGTATTTCGTTCATATTGAAAATTCCAATAGGAGAAGGAGCTCGGCCAAACACCCAACAGAAGTGTACGCGCCAATTATTATATATTATTTTCATATGTCTGGTTTTCAGATTTTAGATAGCATAATTTGACACAAAATGCAAATTTTTTGCTGCATATTTGGACATTTAAACTTGGCTTCAAATCGAAATTATCCGAAAATATTGGTTTTTTTTCACTAAAATTACACTCTTTGCGCTAAACAATGGCACAATTAAAACCAGGCAATACGCATCCCATATGGAACATAATTTCGGACAAATGATGGCCCTACTGGACCGCGCATGTATGGGCTCATTTTCATGGAAAACTCCACTTATGCTAGCCTTCAGAGCGGCTTTCGTCTGCAATTTGTCTGCCCGCATAGATCACAAATTCTACGCAGAAAATAGTCGACTGTAGTTAAATTGCACGATTTTTCATCCAACTTCTCATCAAATAAACTCAATGCTTCCTATGCATGAAATCGCAAGTCACAACAATTTTTAGCAACATCGAATATCGGTGGACATTGCCAGTGAGTGGAGCTCTTGAGGCACATTCAAATAAATAAGATACTTCGATTTTTTGAGCTAAACCTTAATGGCGAGTATTAGTTATTATTGCGCTGGCTTTGGGCGCATAGTAAAGATACTTTTGTAGTGCTGCTCTAATAATCATATTAAGCTTTTAATTTGTTATAAGCTTATGGCAAAAAAAAAAGTAATAGTAATCTTACCAAAAAGTGATTTCGTTGAAGCATATAGGCACTTGGTAATTTTCCCATTTATTTTTGTCGCTTCATATGCGAAGATTTTGATGTTTTTTGGAGCTACTTTACCAGAAATGAGCTTCATCACTCGAGTAGATTTTCTTACCGAAGTGGGCATTAAGAAAATGTGGTGAACAGAGCACTGATTTTGATAATAAACTTGAATAATTTCAACGCGTTATGGAATCGTTGGCTTGGAAGCTTAAGTCAAGCCAAAAATGTAGGACCGAATATTGGCAGCAAATTGTAAGCTACATCTGCTATTGGGTTCCAGGCTTAAAGGGGTTCAAGGCTTGACGGGGCATAGATATATGTTAAGAACCTGGGACAACGAGGAGTGTAGTAAATGTAGGCAACAGGTCTCAAGGGAATCTGTAGATCATCCCTTTGGCGGATGTCCAGCGTTATTCAAAATACGCTTAAAATATAGTAGCGACGGTTACTTTATGGTTCGAAGGCTTTTTTAACCCAACCTCATTGTCAACAAAAAAAAAACAAAAAAAAAACCAATTGCACTACGTTTAGTCTGCCAAATTTGGTACTAATATGCATATTGTGAATGGAATGCATCTAGGGACTGACGACACTCTATAGCACTAGGTCGCGTAAAATTCAGGAAAGCAAGAATAAGGAAATAGTAAGGA
>JAYXIM010032986.1:0-26644 GCA_037575425.1 Anastrepha fraterculus
CGAAAAATATATTTTATCTTTAATGACGCATTCAAAAAGCTTAGTGTGCTTCAATATATCAGGTCAGTCCATAAGTTTGTGCGTTTTTTAAAGGTGGTTTTAAAATAAATAAAAAAAATGTTTAAAGTATTTATTAATCAATAATATATTTTCCCTCATTATTTAGAATGTCTTCCCAACGTTTAGGCAAATTTTTAATTCCCTGCTCAAAAAATTGTTTGTCCTTGGAGCCAAAATACGCTTCGATATCCCTTTTCACAGCTTCTTTTGAGGAGTAGTTCTTGTTACTCATATGGGATTGAAGTCCACGGAAAATGTGATAATCACAAGGTGCAATATCCGGAGAGTATGGGGGATGCGGCAATAGCTCCCATCCGAGCTCGTTCAGCTTGCCTAATGCTTGCCTTGCGGTATGAGGTCTTGCGTTGTCGTGGTGAAACAAAACTTTGCGTCTATTCACTAAAGACGGTCGATTTTTGCTAAGTGCCTCATGGTAGAGGGGGTACTCTACTTTCTAAAAGTGAAAACCTCACCTGGCGCAGGGTTACAGTTTTTAAGTTATTTGATTTCAAAATTTGTAAAATTGACCAAGAATTCTCCTATTTTGGTTATTTCAACAAGCAGAAGCGCTGCCAGGCATCTTATAAATAAATAATTTTAGAAGATAATAAATGAATAAAAATACAAAATGTTACATATATAATACATATTAATGCTTGATTTTTAGTAAATTATGTTTGATTGTATGCATTTTGAGCTTACGGATTTGTATTTGGTGGGTGTATTTAGATTTGTATTCAAACAAAAAAAAAAGTAATTTATTAATATTTCATACATATATATGTTTTATTTGAAAAAATAGCAAATATTAATATTTGATATACAGTAGATTCTGTTTTTATGCTGTATATACGTTCTGCAAGAAACAGCATAAAAATGCTACCAGTTCTATGGTTTAGTAAAACTATAGATACGTTTCAAAAGTGCTAAGAACCGCATAAATCTGAAATAATTAAATAACATCGCATTGACAAAAAATTGTATTTTTGAAAATAATATCTTTATTTAAGAAACGTCAGAATCGAAAAATAAATTTACATCGTCAGAAATAGAATCAAACAATACCCGCATGTTGCGCATTCGTTTAGGATTTGGCGTAAAATCACTTTCGTCCCTTGAGGAAATGTACACGTCTGATCTGGATGGTAATGCAGGCGGTTTCATACTTGTAGGGTTAGCAATTTTGTTATAATCTGTGATGAGTTTTTGCTTAGCTGGTTTAGAATCTTGTTTATATGTACAATTCCCGATAGGTCGACATGAATTTTTTAATTTTTTTTAAAAACCGCACTATTTCAAAACCGCATAAAAAAAAAACCGCATAAAAACAGGATCTACTGTATATATATATTTATACATATGTATATTTTAGTTAAAACAAAAATACGTCATTAATATTTAATATATATACATTTTATTAAAACAAAATAGCGCAAAACTATTAACTGAATAGTGTTGGTGCTAGTTTCAGCAAAATAACCACTAAATCAACATCTCCTGTGAATTTCATTTGAAAATTCGTAATATTTCTCTCAAAACAAGAGACGGGGCATCGTAAGGAGTCCTAGCCAAAAAATTTCGCAATTTCTTACGCGAGCACGCTCATACCCATAGAACTGAAGTATGTATATATTATATGTATTTATGCGTAAAATATGTCACAAAAAAACGTTGCACTTTTGAGCGAATGCAATGAAAATAAAAGCATAAAAAATTATTTTGATATCACTAACGTTTTAGTAGAATCAGTTTACCATACCAGACTTTCCAATGGTGATAACAGCAAGGAAACAATATTTACACCAAAAGATGGACAAAAACGAAAGATGGAACACAAAGCCAGCAGAGAATACAACGAAACTTTGCAGTTATTTCAACATTTACAACAGTAGCAAAATACCAGCAGCAGTAAAAGTGATCTGCAGTCTAACCAATCTGCCGTTGCCCTCCCTTGCCAGTTGTGGTGTAAATGGCAAACAAACCATAAATGCTTAATTCAATCATCTCTGTTTCAACACTGTTTACAGTTCAGGCTACTCACAATACAGTACGAGTATTCCTGATATTCGGACTGTTTGACTGGCGAATATGCGGGTTGAATTACTCTGGCATTTACTGCCTCGGCCTTCTTTCAAACAGGCACACACTTTCGCCTTTGATTGCTTTCACACTCAATCAGATAAGAACTTTAAATGGCAAAAGAAGGTTAATGTGCGAATGTAAGTATTTATGTGTGTGCACTATTATGAATATAAGGGAATGTGTTGCCATTCATACAACAATTGAACTGTGAAAATGTCTGTCTGTCCGACATTTATGCGGGCATACAAAGTAGGTAGTAACTATGTATGAGTGTGTGGTCTCGCTTCAATGGCTGTCGCAAATGCTCACAGGCCACAAACGTATCGATGTTGGCATAATTTCACTGTTGTAACCACATTTATTTATCGGCTCAAAGAGCATTGTGCCTTGGCAGTGGGAGTAGAAGTGATAGTAATGAGTCTAGGCTTTGAGAGTTGAGTTGAAATACAGGGGAAAAGCGGAGAAGATTGTTAAAATTTTAATTGAGTTAATTGTATGCAGAGAATGCAAAAGTGTGCACAGACCAACACCAAAGCAAATATAAATTCACATTTTAATTATAACTTTCGATAAACCTTTACTTGGTACGCAAAAATTCAAGAGGCGCAATTAAAACAGTCACACTACATGAATTCGATAGCTTTGGTCGTTAGTGCTTGCTTTTGTAGAGGCATCCAATATTTTCATATCTCCAATGGCCATTATGTAGCGAGTTATCTCAATTAAACTTGTGTGCAACAAATTAGTTACAGATTAGTGGTTCGCATGTCTGAGCAGCACAGAACTTTACCACTTCTCAAATAGCCTTGCTGCTGCGACGTTACTCGCGCTCTTCCAGGGGTGTATTCATTCATGTGGGTGCACATAGGGGCCCAAATAAAGAGGCGATCAAGGAATATAAATTGTATCAAAAATGGAAAGAAATTAGAACAGAAACCAAAATAAAACAAGGAAATTGAGTAGGAGTAAAAGCAGTAGTAAGAGCGCGAGTTCACCGAAAGAAGTGTAATTTGTTGTCCTTGAATAACACTGATCGATAAAAATAAACTTTCAATATGTCACATGTACTTTTTAATACATTTACTTTTCGAGAAAAACGCAAAAGAAGATAAAAAACTCCTTCTTTACTCTCCTGCTTCAAAAGTTCCCGGATTGTTTAAATATTTTTCTTGAGTATTTTAGAAATTCATAAGATTCAACACTTTAAAATAAAGCAAAATAATAGTGTTTTTTTAAGTTTTAGAACGGTATGTCCTTTTAATGTCGATAATCAGAATGCAAACAATTTTATGCTCTTAGAAACCATGAGGGTGCCTGAAATTCTTAGTTCCTAATCTCCAATTATTTCCTCCAAAATGCAATTAAAGTCCCATGATAGAGATCCATCTTGTCTGAAATGTCGCTATGTTACGATATGACGAAGAGCTCTATCCCTTCACACAATATGCTCTATTCAAATATATTAATAATAATGGTTCCGTACTTACATATGTAGAATTTACACAAATAGGACTGAGGATTTCGGCTCCTTAACTCTTCTTGTGACTACACTTCTGTTAAAATTCAGTAGGTTAGCGGAAGTACTTGCTCCATATTTTATGTATGATCTAGACATTAGTCACAAAGTTGCGGCGCTTGTTTGCTCCGGCCTACAACATTCTGTAAGCCAGACACTTTTACAGTCTCCCAGAATCCGGAGAATATATAAATTCATGATACCTCTCCCAAATAGCTTACGTTGGACCGAGTGGCGTGTCATTCTTTAAAATACCAGATGAACTTTTTGTTTCGCTATAATAAAAAGGCGCATAATCAACCGATACCATGTTAGATGCTTTGATAGTACATCTCTTGAATGGTACTGATGCCAGTATTTGCATCCACATCGTCACCAACCATTCGAGTCCCATTTAAGAACCGGACATTGCAAAGGCATGCAGTCAAATCATAGTGAAAACAATAAGTCTTAAAGAGAGCCTAATTCGCGGCTTTGTTATTCTATTCATTGGTGGTTGATTTTATGAGGTCGGTCTCAAGCCTAGTGCCTAATCACATACTGATTGTTTTAGCAAAAATCTTTAAAAATTCATAAATGTAAAGAATTAAGATGTCATATGAAAAAAATTCTCACGTTGAACTCTAAAAAATAGTTCATATTTGGATAATATTTTAGTAACTTTCTAAATAATGCATTTTCTGTAATTCGGGAATATGTAATACATTTCTGCATCTCGGCAATTTTATTGATCTCCAATTTTTTAGGGCGGCAAAACCCAACATGTGTCTGCCAAGCTGGCACCTGCATATCACACCTCCACATACATAGTAACTGCAATCCATTCGCGCTCGCCACCATATCAGTTAAAAGCGCCATTTTCAAACTACTTGTTAAGCTTATTTATGTCTTCTGCCTAACTTGGAACAAATCCCTTTCCCCTCCTCCACAGACACACTCAATTCATAGCCTCTCCATTTATTTGCGTCGCAACCCTTTTGCGCCTGACGTGTCCATTCAGCCGCAAAGCATTAAATCGCGTAGTACAACACATTTGTTTTGCCAGCTGTAACAATGTTGGTCTACTTCCTTCTTCCCATACCACACATCCGTGCACTGATAACATCATGCCACATACGCACATAACAGTATTGTGCATTTGTGCCATTTCTTGCTTGAGCGTTTATTATCTTGCGACCAGCGTAGAAAACTTTTGTATAGAAGAAAAGCAAATTTGTTGCATTGAAGCAACAGAAAGGTTACTTGTAACTTCTGTAACTTCATATGGAAGCCGGGGGTGGAAGGAAACGTATGTGAGTGGCCGTAGGTACTCGATACTGCGGGCTGTAAACTTCTTAATCGACAGCGGCACTGAACCCGCACGATTATTTTGGAGCAGTGGCGCATAGTAGTTTGCAACTGTTGTTTGCATGTCGGTCGGCCAAACGGTAGAGTTTTAAGCTGCTTAAATTTGTACAGCTCTTACCCTCCTACATAGTTTTTTACGAAGAAATGTCTTGATTTTCTGTCCAAAAAGTTTGCGCCACATTTGCTTCCACGTTGTGGTGTGCTTTTACCCGTTGTCACACTTGATTTAGTACTCTCTGACCTCAGTTTAAATATAAACAGCTTCAGCTGCGAAACCTCAGCCTTTGCAGAAACTTTCTCAAGATGCTACTGGTTACAGAACGTGCGCACAAAAACAATCAGTAGTCAGTTAGGCAAAGGAAGACGGCCGGTCATCTTAATACGTGCGAACGCTTTTATGTGGCGCAAATTTGTAAAAGAGTTTCCTTGCGTCAAATGTTAACCCAAGAAACCATTGATAGGACCATAACAATGCCTACAAGGTAGGCAAAAGTATTTGTAGTTTAAGTTTCTTACAAAAAACAAACTCCTAGGGTAACAGTGTATAATACAAAAAAAAAAAATTAAAAATAGCAAAGAAAGAATACGTGTATCGCCGTCTTTAAGGCTTACTCTGCTATTGTTTTTGTTGTATTAAGTGCGCCAAAGTTCCCATTTCTGGCACATTTTTATGATAAATGGGCATAGGAAACCATGTGATCTTATTTTTTAGATACATTATGTGTTTGAGAGTTCTACATAAAAAACACGAGGAAACATTTTCCTGGATCGACTTAGCTCTCTAACTTCTCAATAGATGGATGGTTTTGTCTAGTTGCTGGAAAAGCACAAATAATTATGCCAAAGGTATGAGGGGGTTAAAATATATCACGAAAATATTTGCCATAAAATTCTACCTTAAGCCTTTTAATACACCAAATCTCAATATTCAATTTAAACTGCAAAAATAAATCTATCAAAATGCGAAATGTTTTTTTTCGTTATTTAATAAAATATATTTTCATTATATGTAGGTCTCAATACACATTATCCTTCTAGTTCCCTACGCCGATTTATCGTAGGAATATGCGAAAGGCTGAAGACTTTGACCCCGCTAAAATAAAATTCTAACATTGAGTTTTTTGCCCGCTCTACCAGTAGACATTGCAGCCACCTTGTTATTTTGGCAAAATTTCGGATTTGTCGTACAGTGTAGTTAAATTAAATAGGAGGATCTGCGACAGTCGGTCGGACATGGCAGGTCGGACATCTGCAGACTCTTTCAGCCTGCCAAGCGCACTTGTGAGCTGAAGTGACCCGTTTGCTAACCGTCGCTTTAATGGCTGCAGGGAGTAGCATAACGGGCTCCGTGCCAAGGAAGTGGACCCATCCTAGATAAAGAGTCAGAGGTCTCGTTACCCGTGATATGCACGTGTCCCGGGATCCATGTTAGCACCAGGATATTATGCCAACCTACATAGTTCAGCCGGGATTTACAGGACTCAACTACCGTTGAAGGGGTTGGCAAGCTGGCTAAGGACATATGCGCCGCAGCTGCATTACTACGTCAAAACAAAAAAGTACTAATTACATCTTAGACTTTTAAAAATTACTTTCTATGAAAGCTTTTTTAAAATTTTATTTTAGTTAGAGGATAAGTCCTTCAATATGGTAGAAAACATTTGCAGTTACAAACGTAGACCGATTCCTCACTTACCATTAGATATTACTGCTAATAGAGAATGGGTAAGGTGTCAAGAACCAATTCTCTTTATCACCTGTTTTATAGCAAGCGGAGTGGGTTTTTTGTTTTGTTTTTTAGCGGTGAGGTTGGGTTAAATATGCCTTCGCACCATATAGTAACCGGCGCTACTATGTGTGTGGTGAATGGGATTCCTGTGTTTTTTCCATCCATCTCCGTTTGCGCTCTTGTTCTAGAATATCTACAGGGATGGTTCCGCTGATAACTAACACCGCTGCTTCAGATACTGTTCTATATGACGAAGCCACTCTGAGAGCGCAGATGCGTTGCACAGCGGAGTGGGGTTAAGTGCGATTACATGACTATGCTGTAGCTCATGCGTTTGATACACCCTGTGGGTAGGAAACATCAAAACAACAAATCTTAATTGTTTAAGAGCTGTCGCTACTCGGTATATTTCTAGAGTATTTCAACTATGGAACAGCTTCTTATAAAATTATTTATCAGTCCGGGGCGGCATACAACTCTGTCCCTTTATGAAGACAAACAAAAAACATTATAGGAGAAGGAAGGGATTTAAAAGCAACCTACTTCATTTACTATTTGAGACATATATAGAGGAATCGTTCTTCCTACCCGAGCTGGCTCACTTTTTGAGTTTTTTTAATATAGGTTATAGTATTTTATCAATATAAGTTTAAAAAAATCCCACTAAAAAATTCAAGGATCATTATGCATTCAATATATTTTTTAAGTTAAATGCAATTTTTCTGAACAGTTATTATTTTTACTATGATTTTCTCATATTTACTCAATTCTTCGGTAAATTTCAAGTAAGTATTGACGTATAATTACGAGAGTTATTGGAAAAGTCCATATCGCATATCGCGGCTATGTTTAGTTAGTAGCATCTCTGGAAAAACACACACGAAGTTTGAGTCAATTCATCGTAGACTGTTGATACTGTAGTAGCCCTTCCGGTTGTAGGAGAGGAATTTTTTTTTAGTGGGGGAAATAATTTTTATGTGCGTTCAATCCACAAACAAAACGATGCAGGAATTCTGGATTTTCGATAGAATACCATCTTGTTATACCATTTTCAATGGCACTCATGTCGAGATTTACCCACTGAGAGCATAATCGTATTTCTAGTGACGCCAATACGTCTTTTAGCACATAGCTAAATGCCGACTGCCACATTGGCACGTCGAAATCTTTGCCAACTCCGTGCTGATAGTCTCCCTCCACAAGAAACCGTAAAACAGAGGATAGTCGGAGAACTGGAGTTATGGACAATGACCTTGCTGAGCACGCGCTGTCTTCAATAACACTCAAAACGTAAATGCAGCTTTATTTAACTGGTAATTTCTGACAAACCTGTTGTAAGCCGTATTTAAGTAAACCTTACATTGGTTTGTGCATATCGAGAGGATTGCTTGCAGCTCTCAATATTTTTCGCTCAATTCTGAGATTCCGTTTGCTTCTCTCACTTTCCTCCTCCGTTAATGGAGAATGAATAAATTAATTTGAAAATTCTGTTAACTTGACAAAAAACTTAAAGATTATTTGGTAAATTGTCTGGTTTACATTGAAATCAGCTGTTGTCGAAATATCAAAATTTGACATTTAAGTTTAGTAGCACTTTTTTCATGTTGAGATAAAAAATTGATTAAAATTTTTTCGTATTCATATTCGAAGGCTTTCTACAACGGATTCTATGATAGGACTGATTTTCTTTTTCTTGGCTCGCTCGAATCCCTCGTACTACTATTTGTTCCACAATTTGAAGAAGTGACTGGCGGGAAAAAGATTTTATTCAGGCGAGGAGGTTATTGCAGAAACGAATGGCTATTTATCAGACTTGGACAAATCTTATCATTATTATTAAATTAGAAGAGCCTTGGATGAAGTGTATAAGCCTAAAAGAAGACTGTTTCGGAAAATAAAAAAGGTTTACCTCAAACAATTAAGTAATAGTTTTTAGTTTTGCACGGACTATGCAAATGACCCTGGGTATACAAATGTATGACTATACCAAAGCTGCGCTCATCAAATAATTAATTCGATGTGATGCGAATGATCACTCATCTTCAAGCTTCAAGCGTGCTTCCATACAAAGTAGTGATTTATGACTTTTTTTAACTCTATGTTCTTCCTTCGCTTGCCGCTGCTTATAATTTGCAACGGTTCAAGTACTTTTTTATACTACTTGTATTAAATACTAAATACTCAGGTAGCTTTTTCGAGATCCGAAGAACATTAATGTAAAAGATACATATGGAAACCCGAATCTTTATTAAATAAAATACTTGAATAGATGTTGAAAAACACCTCAGTTTATAGAGTTAAATAATTATAAATCTATAATATTTGTATAACCAGTATATAGTTTGTTGGGTTATTGTGTGCATTGACTTCACCACCACAAACCTAAGAAGTCCCACACTTCAAAGAGAAACAAATCCGTGACTCGTTTGGCTAAGGAAGTTTTTAGTCAAAAAAGGACATAAATGGGATTATGATCTTATCACATGGCGAGCAGACAAGACTTAGAAATTGCTCATACATTTGTACATACTTATACATTAGAAGTGCATACAAAAACACCTTCGGAGGAAATTGGTTAGACCGAAAGACAAATAAGTTGTTTTGTTCAAAGGCGGCTGGGTAGTTGGCTCGGCTGTTAAGATTTATTTCTGAAGTTTAAACGCCAGTGGGGATGGTCCATGACTGCACCACTTTCTACAGTTCGGAGTAAAGAGTTCGTAGAACAACTAATATTTACCCTGAGGCACTCACTATCCACCACTAGACATGACAAATGCCAAACTATCAAACTACCAACTCAAGACGAAGAAGTCATAGTAAAATTTTCAATAATTTCTTGCAGCTGCTTTTCTGCTGCATGCATACATACAAACATACATACATACATGTTTGCTTATGAGCACACATTGGCTCCAGCATATTTTGCGTAAGAATATTAAAACCAGCCATTAGCTTCTCCTGCCGTTTTTGTGCATACTTTAATTAAGAGCGGATTAGTTGGACATGGGTTCACTATGACCAACTTGTGTGTCTATCCAACGCCACTACTTAGATAGAAAATATGCTTCAAAAGAAGATTTTCGCCCGCACTTTCAGTGTTTCCAGCGTTTTGGTTGGCAGTGATTTGCATCTGTGGTTTTTGGCATTAAATGAACTTTGCGCATTTATTTTCTTTACACCACATTGCCACGCTCTTTTGCCCTCAATCTTCTGCCGGTTTTTAAGAGCTTTTGCCATCGACCTTATCGGCGCAATGTTCGATTCCGATGCAGACATTTGCCGTTTTCCATAATTTCTATTACCTTCCCCATCGCTTCCCTTCTCTGAAACAGTTTTCCGTGTCATTCGCTGCCAACTAAAGAATCCCATTAAAATTTAATGTTTTTTTCATTTTGTAGTAAAGTATCAAGTGAGAAAAGAGCTGGCTGGAGTAGATCAGAGATTAGAATGTCGATTTTTCTTGGCAAATCACCTACTATGTATGTACATGAAATGGTTAATGTTTCTACTGCAGAGAAAGTTAAAAATGTGTTTTTTAATGGCATAAGGAAATTTCTTGGCGTATCTTTGATTCAATCAATTTTCAAATGGCTGCTATTAGCTGTATATTAGAGAGTTGAGGTGGTTTTATTATCTGTCATTCTTTACATCCGACTCTCACCGGCTCCTTCTTATATTTATTATTTTTATATATCCAGCGCATAGGAGGATCCGCATATACATATATGTACGTGTACACTAGCACTAAAATTTAATAAAACACATAAAAACTTCTGTTCAAAAAGTACTTGGATCTTTTAGTTTAATACTATCAGCGCTTAAGTATGATTAAAGTCACTCTTTCAACTGACAGGCAAGTTGATTTTAAGATAATCTGATTGGAAAGAAGACAAGTTCAGGTGCAGGTTTCACTAAGCAAGGAGTCTGTCTGTCTGAAGTTTTGTATTTCGAACTGATGAACATGTGTGTGTATTAGTACTATATTAACGATGTATTGAAGAACTACACATTGTCGGAAATACAAGACGAGTGGAGCAAAGAGATTGAGAAGAAGAGGGAGAGAGATTTAATCAGTGTTGCCAATTTAGCGACTTTGTCGCTAGAACTGACGACTTTTGCTTGAGTCTTGGCGACAAAAAAAAAGTTTTAACGACAAAAATGATTTAGCGACTTATCTGGCGACTTTTGACAATAGATATTTTTTTAGGCAATAGATACTTTTCTGTGAACTTGGTTACCCGTGAATGCCCTTTAATTCCATACTATAGAGTAACAATTTACTGACTACAGATAAAATAAAGTACTACCTATTGGTGTGTTATCGTTGATAAATTATCGATCTATAATTGAAATTTTAAATTTATTTTTACCTTAAAATTTTTTATGAAATTAAAAAAAATCATACGTTGCATTAAGAAATAATAAAATATATTCCAATTCAATTACTCCTTGTTTCACACAATTGTAATGAGTAACCAAATTATTTTTACCACCCCGAATTTTATTATGTTCTGTACTTGAAACAATTGAATTGATATCGGCTCAGTTGATTGTTTACTATCCTCTAGCTTACTTACTTTTTAATTAATTTAAGTAAATATAAAATATTTAAATCTATCTCGAGGTTGCTTAAATAATGGATTTACCTCTGAAAAAAAGCAGTATTTTAGGAGATTGAAACTAACTTCCATTGATCTCAAAATTTCAGTAGAGTTGGTATTACTGGTTTAATTATTATTCATCTAAAAATTCTAAGTCCGCAGCTGGCCTCTTGTGCATCTCTCAGAATGAAATTTAGGATTCGCCCCTGAGGGAGTTAGCGACTTTCTACACTGTATTTAATATGTTAAATTAAAAGGCTCTCGAGAGACTTAGGCCGTCACGTATAAGTGTAACCGCGTAGACTTCGAAAGCAAAGTTAAAAAGGACACTTCAAATGAGCTGAAGACCAGTTGCAGAACTATTGATATTCAAAACTATTACATGTCAAAACTCTATTCAAAATCGTAGGCATGTAACACCTATGATAGAACCATTTTTTTCTAATGGAGGGCGGGCCACGGCTGGCAATGGCAAACCTCCGAGTGCACACCCTAAAGGTCCGAAATGGTCACGTGCATTTGCAGAAAAATACAATATTTAAAGAAGTCGAAAAGATTTATAAATAAATGGGTGTAATGGTATAACGAAGTTAAAAACATTGACGACTTCCTCGGACGAGACCCAAAAAAATATCTATCCAAAGCAAGACTGAATACAAGACTGGGTTATAATACTCGCGGATAAACTTTTGTTTTGAGCGAATTATGACTGAAATATGTGAAGCCATTATAGCTAATGGTGATGGCTATACATTTTATTGAATACTGGCTATTACCCGGCTATAACTTTAAACCACAATGCTATTATCAAATTTACTATGTTCCTCCAGCACTTCCGGATTGTGACGATAGATATATCTGCGTCTATTTTTCTCTTATTACGCTAACGTAGTATTAATTTAATTAAATTTTAATTAAGTTTGGAAAACCCGTGAAATTAGTTTGAAGGTCGAAACTAAATATTTATGTATTATATTCTTACAGTACTTACTTTTTGTTTGTTGTGCTCCGTTTACCAATTCCCGATCACTTTTCAGCAATATCAAGACAGTGATATTGAATAGTTTCGGAATCATGCAATATCTAAAAATTGGTTCGTATGGGAGGTGGCACGCCTACCTTATCAATACCGCTCTCCTTTCATAATTATTAAGAGATTGACATATAATGTAACTGTGCTAAATCAAATTACTTTACCATGAAATCGTTTTGAAACTAGTCAATATTGAAAACTGGTCTGTATGGAAGGTGCCACCTCCCATTTACTACTTTTTAACGTTATTAAGGAATTGATATTCTATACATCTCTAAGAAGTCATAATATTCTGCCATAAATGGTATCCAAACTATGCCATACTAAGGAATTGGTTTATGTGGGGCCTGTTACGCCTCCTTCACCAACGCTGCCCACTGAATCGTTAAGGTATTAATATTTTACGTTTTTGTGCAATTCTTGCAGTTTGGCGGCGACAACTCCGGATGAATGTGCTGGTGCGTTATCGTGGTGAAACAGTACTTTCGTTTTCGTCAAATGCGACCGTGTCTCTTTCAATTTTTTGACAAAACGGTCCAATAACTCACTGTAGTATTGTCCAATGATCGATCATCCATTTTTTTCAAAAACCAAGAGGATCCCACCGTTTGCATCCCAAAACATCGCCGCCATAAACTTTCCGGCCTATAGGAATGTCTTCGTCTTCTTTAGATCAGATTCGCCAAGAGAAATCAATTGTTTTTAATGATTCCAGGTTCCATCATCGGTGAACACTCGACGCAAAAATCTTCGGATTTCGCTTAAATTGCTACGCTTAAATTGCTTCGAAGTTAACAAACGCATCCGCTGGTTGTCCAGCGTGAGCAATCGTGGCACCCATCGGGCCGACAATTTTTTCCTCGTCAACTTATCATATAAAATATTAATTACCGTTCTGGTCGACACACCTATGTGCTCGTTACTTTGCCCCCTTCCCTTCATTAGAAACGGATGTTCGCCCATGTTTAAATTCGTTGAATCAATACCTAACTGTAGTCATAGATGGCGAAGTGTCCCCATGGACAACATCCAACTTTCCTTTTATTTCTCCGCATTTTTTCCTATCCAAAAACAAAAAGCGAATTACCGAACGATACTATGATACTTTTACGAAACACATCTTACTTGAATAGCTGCCAAATCCAAACTAACCTGTCAATCAGTCTGAAGTTTGTTTCGCCGTCGTGTGATAGATGGCAACACACGATGCTATCACCAACGTTTCATCAGGAACGCCCTCTGGCATCATAAACAGGTACTTATTGAACCGCCCTCGTAATGGGTGTTTTTTTTAGAGGTTAGGTTTTCAAGTTGGCACTACTTTTTTCGTAGATGGTCTTTTTGACAGCTGTCACTTGATTTATGCTCAGTTTGGTTTGCCATTTCATAATGAATACACTTACACCTGAACAACGTTTGCAAATCGTGCAAATTTATTACGAAAATAATGGTTCGGTCCGCGCGACGCATCGAAAAAAATTTTGTTCAGCGATGAAGCTCACTTTTGGTTGAATGGGTATCATTTTTAAAACATAATGCAAACCCTTATCTTTATAATAAAGCTAAATTCTTGGCCATAACATTAAATTATATACGTTTTATTTCATATTGAAAACCTAACCTCTAAAAAAAACACGCTATATATAAGATGTTGCGTATAACAAATACTTATGCCCATACAACGCAATTTGTTCGAATCGAATTAGTCAAATAGTTTTTAAGTTTTTCGACAACAGGAAACTCTATACATTTTTAGTTTGTTGTCAAAATTTTCAAAAGCTTGTTTGGATGTTAAATTTTATTCACCTCATGGGTGTCTTAATCTTCGTATTTTCGACCCAAAAAAAATAAATGTCCCAAATTTGTTCAAAACAAATGTTGGCTTTTCATCGCGTTTGATATTGCCCCACGTTTTGCTTCTGGTTGACGGCTCCGTATTTCATCTCGAATATT
Organism: Anastrepha fraterculus; assembly: GCA_037575425.1. Classification (NCBI taxonomy): domain Eukaryota; kingdom Metazoa; phylum Arthropoda; class Insecta; order Diptera; family Tephritidae; genus Anastrepha; species Anastrepha fraterculus. The sequence goes on from JAYXIM010032986.1 coordinate 14,322, forward strand.
CTACTTTAGCCTCTTTTAACATGTACTTTGTCTTTTAAATATTCCCACAAAAAAAGTCAGGGGCAAGCCGTGCCAAAATGTGAGAACTAATTATTAATGGTGGAGGCGGTGGGAGCTGATCTTGAGTTCAAATATTGGTTGCTGACTAAAATAGAAAAAAAATAAAATAGAAATCAAAATATATAGAACTCCATTCGTTCCTATAAATAATATAATGTAAAATCTGATTCCATCACAGTTATCTCAGGTGTACCTCAAGGTAGCCATCTCGGGCCACTATTGTTTTTAATATTTGTTAAGAACATTCCAGACGTTTTTGAGACATCCCGTTGCCTGATGTATGCAGATGACCTAAAAGTTTACCATCGTATAGAGGACGTAAGTGACTGCATAAGTCTTCAAGAAGACTTAACAAGATTGGAAGCTTGGTGTGCTGATAACTCTTTACCTCTTAATGCCGGTAAACTCCAGCACTTGTCCTTCAATATACGCAAAGTTACGATTGATTTCGATTACAAGCAGGGCACTACCACCCTCACAAAAATGTGTGAAAAGAAATACTTGGGGGTCATATTTACATCGGAAATGTCGTTTTCTAAACATATAGACTTTATGATTGCCAAGTCTAGATCTATGCTCACCTTTGTAATAAGTTATTCAAAGGAGTCCCAGGATATTTCTAAGCTGAAGAATTTGTAGTTTTTTCTTGTCAGCTCAAACGTCGAATTTTGTAGCATTATTTGGGATCCATTCTATATGGGCTCATCTTTAAGAATTGAGAAAGTTCTGAAACGTTTCACTAGATTTGCCATTCATTCCCTTCGTTGGCCTTGTAGTTTGCCTGCATGTAAAAGTAGATGCCTTTTGTTAGCATTGCCAACTTTAGAAATGCGAACAAAAATGTCACAGGTAATGTTTATTAGGGGCATAGCTGCGAATCATATCAAATGCCACTTCTTACTGGAGCTAATACTTTTCAATTGACTCGTAAACTTAGACACTACAATTTATTCCATTTACCTTATCACAAGACCAATATTAGAAAATTTAGATATACGAGTATTCTCTAACTCTCGAGAGACTTTCAAGCCAAAACTTAATCTGGAGATACACTTTTTAAATTGTGACTAATGTATCTCATCGTATTGTTTACCATTTATTATATTTATGCTTTAGTATTAGTAATCTATTTGAATTGTACTTTAATTGATGATAAAATGAATAAATAAATAAACAGGTAGCAGCATTAGGTCAAAAACACAAAACATCTACATATACACAAAGATTGACACTTTATTTGTACTTTAAACAAAATTTGACAATTAGAAGCCTAAATAGATATAAATAATAATATAAAAACAATATTGCAACTCTACTGCTGTTACCTCTTTAATGTGCCTTAGTATATATCCATTATAAATTAAAAAAAAAAATCAGCAAAATATAAAAAAAATAATAATTATATTAGAAAATAAAGCAAGTGATTAGAGTTTAACATTGCTTTGGCTTGATTGTATTTCCTTTAGGCGTTAACTTTGTGAGCTCGAAAGGCATATGGTAGAAAAAAATGTTGTCGGAAATGGAATAGTTCGCTCTATTAATTTTCAATGCCGTCCAATTACACTGATCAACAAAAAAAAACTTTCAGAAAATATCTTGGAAACCAACACTTGTTGTAAGACAAGTAAGACATGCTGATTACAAATATAGAAACCGTTTGTCTCTATCACCCACCGTTGTTGAGATATTTGGCATTGACCATTTATATATGTTTAATATTGTATCAAAGCAAACAACTCGCAGGCAAGTCACAGTAGAGCATATATCGCTGAATAGAGTACTACTTAACATTGTTGCACTCCATCGACTTTGATAGCCTGACTCTATCACCGAGATGTCCTGATGGAAACGTTCACCATGTTCATCACTAACAGAACCTAGGTTTTCTGGAAAGAAGTCGAGATGTGAGTCGAGGAGATGAATCTTGAGGGACATGTTACAACCCATTAACTTGTACGCACTAATGCACTTCTGCACAATATTTACATAGTCATGAGATTTATTATTTCCAAGGAAATTGGCTACAACAGACTTAAATGCCAACCATGCTTTTTTTCAGTTCTGCTGAGTAAATCTTCGAAGTGACTGTCTGCTATGATCTTCCTTATTTGTGGACCTATGAATACACCTTCTTTCACTTTCGCATAACTCAACTCTGGAAACTTGTTGCATAGGTACCGAAAAGCATCTTAGTTTTTGTCTAGTGCCTTCACGAAGTTTTTCATGAGCCCCAGCTTTATATGAAGTGGAGGCATAATAACTTTTTCACGCTCAACCAATGGCACACGCAGGACGTTTTTACTACCTGGCTCCATTTTATCTCTAATGGGCCAATTCTTATTTATATAGTGGTGCTTCCTATCTCTGCTGTCCCACTCGCAGATAAAGCAGCTGTACTTGGTGTACCCTGTCTGCATTCCCATGAGAATAGTGATCACTTTTAAATCACCACACATATTCCAATTGTAATCGCGATAGCAAATTTTTTCAAGAAGTAGCGACATGGTTTCCTACGTCTCTTTTAGATGAGTAGAATAACCAACCGGTACTGATGCATACATGTTTCCATTGTGTAATAATACAGCCTTCAAACTTGCCTTGGAGGAATCAATAAATAGATGCCATGCTTCAGTCTTATGTTCTACACCGAGGCTTGACATAAGACCTTGGATGTCAGTGCAGTAGCACATATTGTCACTCATTGCAAAGAACTGCACGAGAACTGTGAAGTTCTTGTACCTGGTGATAGCAAATTAAACTCTTTCAGACGTGAACCTAGCAGTTCAGCTTGACCTTTTGTTAGTGCCAGGTCCCACACAAGGTCGCAAAGATCATCATTATTAAACAAATGAATTTCATCATCATCAGGATTGTAGTCAGAGTCTGCCATGTTGCTGAAAGACGAACTTTCTTCTTGTGTTGCATCATCGACTCTGTATTCTGTAGGTGATGTTGGTATTGGACAACTGACTGGATCATGTGGAATTGGTTTTGAAACCGAGGGAATATCTGGATACTTCACAGATGAACGAGTCTTGTATGAGAAACCTGTGACATTTGTCAAACAGAAATAACAGTCAGTGATGTGGTTGCTTGACTCACGCCATATCATAGGAACTCCAAATGCCAGATGGTTGTTATTTTTAGCCTTCCTTATCCAACCCCGTAAGTTGCATGCACATGTCAAACAAATGAACTGTGGTGCCCATAACTTGCCGCTGTCAACCTTTGAATCAAAGTTTAGTTCATAAGCTTTTCTCAGAAATGGTGTCTTTTGTCTGTGAGATAGCCGCACACATAACAAAACAAGTCTGGTGAATTGATGCAGCCTCTAGCCGCCATTGTTTTCACTGAAAAAAATAGCAAATATGTTATTAACTTAGTAAACAAAACTCTATTTTCTTATTCATTCGTAACAATAAGGGATTAAAAAATGTATGTTTATGTTAATATCTGAAAAACCTGACGTGATAGAGAAAAACGGTTTTCAGATTTGTAATCAGCATGAAAAACTGCTTTAGAAAATGTAATCATCAAACAAGATATTTTTGGGTTGTTATTCAGTGTTATCAATTGTGAATATATATAGGTATAGATATACTAGTATATATATATATGTTTTTTTTTTTAAACCATACACCATTTAATTTATTTCTATATTTCCGAGCGCATACAAAAGCAACAATTCTAAGTGAGTGGCATTTGTTTACCAAGTTATCGCATAACATAAATTCTCACTGAGCAACGCACTCACTTCCTCACTAATCTATATTAACCAAACAAAGTTAACTCCAACACACAGCGCTCAGATTCTGACCAACCACTGCTCTGGGGCTGCAGTGAACGCTGTGGTCAGTGATTTATGCAATACCTCCACAAATGGCCATAAATATGCCAAAGTTGCCTGGCTTGTGGATACCACTTGAGTGGCGGCGCTCGTTGCTTGTTTGCGCAAACAGTAGCAGTAACACCTGCCGGAGCTGCTAAACACACACATACATACTCGTACAAACGACCATAGTTAAGTAAAATGTAAGTAAAGGTAAGGTAGTGAGTGAGTAAGTAAATAGATGGAGTGGTCCCAAAGGAGCAACTGCCGACCACGAAAAGATCAAGCATGGCAAATATTTAACCCATAAAATACAGAGCTGCATATCTTGCCTTGTACGCAGGTATGTATGTATGTATGTATAAAACACACAAACGCATTCATAGAAAGGCATGCAATTTCGTATGCGGACAACTCAATTAATTTGACTGGGTTTTTGTTTTTCTTTTTTTTTTGGTTTTTGGCCTGATCTGTTTAACAAAACTGACCAAAGCGTAAAAGGAGCCGAAACTGTTCGGCGCATTTACTTGTTTACTGTTATGTGTTGTATTGCCATTATTGCTGTATCACTTTAATGTGCAATTTCGCATGTAAACGTAATGCAGTCATATAAAAAGTTTGGCTATCAAGAAGTTTTCCTTTATCCCTTTTATGGCGTTTATTGATATGCTTTTGCTTGTTCAAGTCTGCAAACGGCTATTTCATTTCACAACAACTAACTAAGATATCGTGAATTAGGTGGTAGAAGCGTGGCCGTGTGGAGTGTGCCATTCCAATTCATTTAACACGCGTAAATCCTGTGGAATCAACGCGCGCCATTATCATTATCCTTCGGTAATGTCATGAGGAGAACGGAAAGTGATAGAGAAAACCGTGAGTTTGCCTTGCTGCAGCTGAACATGACTCTTTAGAAAAATATGCACGGCAAAAGTGAATACAAAATAAAGCGAAATAACAGTTATAAAGATAAAGTTATCGTGAGTTGGCAAAAGGAATACTCTTCTTAATGTCTATATGTAAATAAATTTAACAAAATTGCAATGTGTATGTGATTTAGTATACATTTTTGGGTTTTTTGTACACTTTGTACAAGTATCACGAATTTTGAATTTTCGCAGGTTACGTATATTCGAATTTCGATTTTTTTGTGGCGATATGTTGGTACTCATGCCGACGAGTTCCATTTCCAAGCCATTTTGAATGTTCAGTTAATTATTTGCAACAGCTTTGCTTGCACGTGTTTCGGCTCGTCTTCGATTTTTACCTATTCAAAAAGATGGATCAAAAAACCTGTATCAAATTCTGTGTGAAAAATTAAGTGCGCGGATGCATTCCGAATGTTGACTGTGTCATACGGAGAAGCTACTTTGGACCAAAACAACGTTTATCGGTGGTACAAAATGTTCTCAGAAGACCGAGAAGATGTGAACGACGAAAAGCGTGCCGGACGCCCGAGCACTTCAACAACAGGCGAAAAAATTGATGAAGTGAAGAAAATGATATTGACCAATCGTCGAATCACCGTTAGAGAAGTTGCTGAAGACCTAGACATATCGATTGGGTCATGCCATTCGATTTTGTTTTTCAATGATTTGGGCATTAGACGGGTCGCCGAAAAATTCTTACCAAAACTGCTCAATTTCGCCCAAATGCAGCATCGCATGAACATTGCTAATGAGATGTTGGACTCTGTCAGCGACGACTCTAATTTGCTCCAGAGGGTCATAACTGGTGATGAATCGGGGGTTTATGGTTATGACGTGGAAACCAAAGCTCAATCATCTCAATGGAAGCTGCCACACGAACCAAGACCGAAAAAGGTGCGCCAAGTTCGGTCGAATGTAAAAGTTCTTCGATCATGAGTTCTTGCCACAGAGTAAAACGATCAATAAGGAATATTACCTGCAAGTTATGCGCAATTTGCGCAAAGCAGTCCGCTAGAAACACCCGGATTTGTGGAAGAACAAAAATTAATTGGCTCTTGCATCACGATAACATCTCTGCTCACACATCGTTGCTGTCCGGGACTTTTTGGCCAAAAACAACACACTAATGATGCTACAGCCACCGTGTTCCTCAGATCTGGCTCCCTGTGACTTTTTCTTGTTGACGAAATCGAAGAGGCCCATGAAAGGACGACGCTACGCTACGATTGACGAGATAAAGATGACATCGAAGGAGGAGCCGAACAAGATAAAATGATTTTTTGAATTGCTTCGAAGATTGGAAAAAACGTTGGCACAAGTGCATAATATCTCAGGGGGATTACTTTGAAGGAGACAAAATAGATATTAATGAATAAATAAATAATTTTCGAAAAAACACAAAATTCGCAATACTTTTTTAACACAACTTGTATAAGCGAAATTGTATTCACAAATTTTTGTCTGGACTACCCACAGCAGTATTTAATAAGAAAATAAAGTCACCCAAAAATAAACTGGCTTAGTACATAGCTCTTATTATAAACATTCAAAGATTTATATTTCAATAAACTAGATTTCAATGATTTCTATAAAATTATTAGCAGCGAGTAAGTACTGCGAAAAATTGTTATTATTTTTTTTTTTTTTTTTCGGTGTAATCTAGTTAGTTCAGTTTACTCGAATGGTGACTAGATTTACCACAGCAGGAAATTATTATGTGAATTTTCGGGCTCAGCAGCCGACTTTACATGGTCTGGTCTGTAATACGTAATTTTCTTTTTTTATGATTTTATCAGATAAAAAAAAACATTTTCTTAATTATATTATATTTGCGTTTTTCCGAAATTCCTTTGTGTTTTTCTGCAATACGGGTGGTAGAGGAATTCCCAAAATAGACGTTATCATCGAGAGATAGCTTTGAATTTAGTAAGCGAGATCGAGGAAATTGCGGCACTAGATATGCCAGAAGTGTAGCAGTAAGTCTTGAACGCACATCTACTAAATATCCGTAATTTTTGCACAGCAATAAATAAAAGGAAAATTTTTGATTTTTCTATAAAAAAGTGAACTTGGAATAAGAATACGTAAACAAGCCGAATGAAACATGCTGTACGGAATGTAGAGGTGTGGCCAACATCAGACTGTTAATTGGCTCTCACCGAATTTAAAGGAAACAGCTGATTTGCTGACGTAACCGGTACGTGAGTGTGAATACATGAGAAACGAGCGGGCAGAATTCTGCTGCTGTGTCCCCGATGACGTGGCAGCCAAAGTCCTTCTCCACCTGATCTTTACAACGCAGAGGAGGCCTTCCTCTTCCTCTACTACCACCAGCTGGTACCGCATCGAATACTTTCAAAGCCGGAGCGTTTGTATCCATTCGGACGACATGACCCAGCCAACGTAGCCGCTGGATCTTTATTCGCTGCGCTATGTCTATGTCGTCTTAAAGCTCATACAGCTCATCGTTCCATCCAAGGCAGTCAAAGTTACTCTCACAATTTTGCTTTGGATATCCAAACCTTAGTTTCTGTACTGATATCTCTCAGTTGTCAAATTCGCCAAAACTAAAGTAGCGGTTTTCGGAAAGCTCCACTTCTGTGTTCTATACATCTATTATGCTTGGAATGATGTCTGAATGTTCGACGCTCCATCCCCACAATCCTTAGCATGTTAAGCATGAAAAAAAAAATAAAAATTAGGATCTTGTATAAGCTACTAAAAATTTATGAGAAAAACGTGTGTTCTTAATTCTATTTATTTATTTATTTAATGTCTAACAAAATTCAGAACAGACACTTGAGATAAAAATTAAGAACTAAAACATAAATTTACAATATTTAATATTAAAAAGTGTAGAAAAAATTAGGTTATCAACATAAAAAACCATTAAATTGTTAAAAATATATACATACAAGTTAGAATTGAATTTTAACGAAATTAATAATTAAGAAACTAAAATAACAAATATATTTTGATTTCTTACATAGAAAGTAATTTTTTAACTGCATTTGAAATACATCTTTCGCACTAAAAAGGTCTAAATCCAAAATAGAGGAAACATAATTAAGGTCAGACAACGTTCTAACGAGAGGCGCATTGTCACTATATAATGTCCTACTAAAGCCAACGCGAAAAATCTTGCAACGGCGAAAATTTCTGCATGGAACACTAAACTGTATTCTTTCTAGAAGGACCGGGCAGTCAATTTTGTCATTAATGAGATCAAAGATAAACGATACTGCCTGAAAAGTACCTGTGTCACTTAATGGAGAGAGACTAGTCAAACGACAGCGGGATTCGTATGATGGTTTCGGGTCTGAGAAATTGAGTAAATGTAGTGCGAACCGCACAAAAATTTTTTGCACCCTCTCCACTCGATTTATATGGACTGCATGATAAGGTCTCCAAATAAAAGAAGCATATTCTAATTTGGACCGAACAAACGCAGAGTATGTGGGGCAGTGAAGTGCGTCCTAAAAAGTGCGTTTACTAAAAAACGTACGAAAAAATTACATTTGGTAGAAATTCACAACCATTCGCGACGAATCCTCGGTGAACACTTTTCGATTTCAGACACCGGAAAAAACAATCAACAAGATGATCAACAAATAAAGTTTTTGTCTGGAAAGTATGAATACAATTACCTGCGAGTATTTGAAATCTATCTTTCTTTCTACACACTCGTATTACATTTTTTTTTTACCCATACTCCTTTAAGAATTCAGCTCATTAGGGTATTTGTCGCCCATGGCCAATGGTCACTACAAATAAACTCCAGCGCTTTGGCGCGCTTATGGTAGTTACAACCTCATTAAACGATTTGCAGCATTTGGTATGCAGCTGGAAGGACCACGCACAAGTTTCCATAGGTAGCTTATAAAGAGCCTTGAAGTAAACAAACAAGAGTCGTTAATTTCTTTTTATGAACCAGCTGGGAAACATTTACTGAAGCCAATTCGCACGCAACTTAGACGAGAAAAAGCAAAAAAAAACAAGGAAAGAAAGCATAAGAAAACTCCAGTTAGCAGCCCAAAAAATACCGTAAGATAAATATCCACACCCCATTTTCCTTGCCCGCATCTATCGGCGTAGCGACCGTCGCACCCACATCACCCGAAGCAACAAATGCTGTAATCAGCAGTTAACAAAATATAAAAACAAAATAGATAATCTACAGAAAAAAATTAAGGAGATGGTAAAGGGACATTCTAACGAGCAATTAGATTTCATTCCGTACTGGGGAATTAATTGCCTTTCCTGCTAATGTGCCTGGGAATAGCCGCACTAAGACGGTAAGTAAGTCGGTAGCTCCGTTTATTTGAAACAGCTTGTGTTTGCTGATTCATTGACAATTGCCCAATTGTTATAGTCGCCATTCGTGCTTGAAGCAGTTCAATTACATAGTATTCTTAGAGCAATGGGGGCATTTGAGGACGAGCCAAGTAATTTTGGGCTACACTGCATTATTACAAGAACTGCGGCAATAATGGGCAACTTCACACCAATTGACAACGTAAGCATGTTCTTGAGTCTTGTGGCCATTAAAGTCAATGGCCACAGATTCCTTATGTAAATACATATGTGCATATGCCCATGCATATAGTACATTTGTATGCATATAGGGAGTAGTTAGTATACCATATAGGCGTCGTGATTATTTTTTTATTGGAAAACGTGCTCGAATGAAAATAGTTTGGGTGTAAATATTGTTGTAAAGAAATGTTTCACCAAATTTGTTCCCTCTTTTCTACTTACACATACAGCCAAAGAAAAAAAATGGTTTTGAAAGATATGCTTCGCAGTCTCTTCCACTTGCCTTTCAACCAAGTGAGTCGAATTTTAAGGTAAGCCGGAATGGTACGAAATCTCCACTTTTACTTTACCACCAAAACGCATTTGTGTGTATTATGGTGGATGTATTAGCTTTGAGAGTTTAATGCTTCTCTGCAGGTTGGGTACCACTTAAATCTCTTGCAAAGACATCCGTCTAAAACCTGCTACAAAAGTCAAGTGTTTTAAAATAATAATTCAGTAAAATGAAACCTCCACCAAACCAGCAAACAAGCTCCTAAATACTTTTTTAAATAGTCTCACCATATTTCTAATAATTAACAAATATACGTATAATTGGCACTTACACCCTTTATTTGGTGCTGAGCTAATCCTCCTATTTGAGATGTGCGCCTTGATGTTTTTTCATAAAAATGGAGAGTCCTACAGTTTAATGCCGTCTCTGAGCGGCAGGTGATTTTTATAAGGAGTTTTTTTATAACAAAAATATTCTCTGAGATTGCAATTGCCTGCAAAATAGAAAAAATATTTTCTATCATTTGGTATTTCATGCCCGTGATTTCAAACCTGGGTACTACCGAATGGTAGTCACGCACCAACTCATGCGGCTATGGCAGCCTCCGTACGCTACAACTGGTCGCTGCGGATAAAACTGAGGTGCAATAAATGATGTATTCAGGCAGAAAGCTAAGTATATCTGGTCTGGCAATTTTAATTCAAATGGCAGACCATCATTTATAAAGTCTTCTTTAATAGTTGAGAATCCAAAGCTTCCATCTGACAGCATTATAAATCCAGTATCAAGTATTACATATTCTATAAAAAAGTCCTGGTGAACAAAATGGATTGTCGAAATTCAAAAAAGCGAAAAAAATGGATTTGCGCCAAAATTTCTTCGCTTATTTCGAAAACTCAATTTACCCCTTTACTAGCAAAGAAATTGCTTAAAGTAACTCTGGTGAATTGAATAATTTCAGTTCAACTCAAGTTTTATGAAACCATATCAAATAAATATTTCAAATAGTTTGTTAGGACTTACATGAAAAACGGGTGCATTAAAGAAGTTGAAAGCAACTTTTCACTTGCTTCGCCTTCTGATATCTGTAGTCAGACTATCCAAGTTTTGTTTTCGAAATTGATTCTCGAAAAGTTGAAAAGACCAAATAGCATAAAACAATACTCAAGGATGATATATTACTAAATTTGGCCAAAATTGTTAGGAGAACTTCGGCTGTCACGTTACGGGGGTAATTTGCCAGCCGCATTTCGCACCATCATTTCACACATATTCACATACTCGTCCATTCAGTCGTTGTTCAGATAGCATCGAAGTGACATTGTGTTAATTTTTTTCGTATATGGGTAAGACTCCGTCAGAAAATACGAGATTTGCAAGTGGTCTTTCGATTTCTTTGAAACTTTGGGAAATATTAGTTGTAGGTAAGATACATTCGAGGCTAAAAGGATTTTGAAAAATTTTCAAAATTGAGTCATCTACGCCACTTTGAAAATCGGGACCGTGTTTTTTTCAAAAATCAATATTTCTTGAACCGTTGGATGGATTTCAATGCAATTTACAGACAATATAGAAACAAATAAGTAGTTTGAATTAGTATTATGTTAAAAAAAAAAATTTCGAAATTTTGACCAAAAAAAAAGTCAAAAAAATTTTTTGAATCAATTTTTAGTTGATTTGGCCAGTTTTTTAGATTTTCTGTTATACACGTAACGATTCCTTATGATTTAACCTTTATTTTGAAAAAAAAAAATTTTATGGTGTCTATAATAGTTCTCGAGATATTGCGATTTTAGTGGAAGCGCGCACGCACGGTTCGCGTACGCACGCACGGTTCGCGCTGCGTTATGTGTTCCTGTATGAAGTGACTGGAGCAGACTGCTGCAGGTCTGTGCGCGTTTTTCTACTCCCGCGCTGCGTAACCGCGAACTTCACGGTGCGCGCTTCCACTAAAATCGCAATATCTCGAGAACTATTATAGACACCATAAAATTTTTTTTTCAAAATAAAGGTTAAATCATAAGGAATCGTTACGTGTACAACAGAAAATCTAAAAAACTGGCCAAATCAACTAAAAATTGATTCAAAAAATTTTTTTGACTTTTTTTTGGTCAAAATTTCGAAATTTTTTTTTTAACATAATACTAATTTAAACTACTTATTTGTTTCTATATTGTCTGTAAATTGCATTGAAATCCATCCAACGGTTCAAGAAATATTGATTTTTGAAAAAACACGGTCCCGATTTTCAACATGGCGTAGATGACTCAATTTTGAAAATTTTTCAAAATCCTTTTAGGCTCGAATGTATCTTACCTAGAACTAATATTTCCCAAAGTTTCAAAGAAATCGAAAGACCACTTGCAAATCTCATATTTTCTGACGGAGTCTTACCCATATCACTAACACATTATTAGTTTTTTTCGTAAACAAACCCTGAATTGATTACAATTAGCATTTTTTAAAACTCAAAAAATGTATTAAATGTAAACTTTTTATATAAAACTCATAATAATTATGGTCATTGCTTCGAATCCACAATACATTCAGGAATATTTTCTTATTAAACTATTAAACAGGACTATAGTAGGATAAAGCAAACCAAGAATAAGACACCTCCTCTAAACATATAAACTTATATTGCGAAAGCTATTGATCTGATATTATCTATTTTGTTTATATGTTTCTAGGTGGACAT